>PVKY010002823.1:0-24029 GCA_004027775.1 Bradypus variegatus | reverse complement strand
AGGGGAGAGGGTTGATATAGAAGATGAAGTTCTGATGGAGTGGGGTTAGGAATGGTAAATGAAAATGGGTGGGATGGGGGAGGGGATCCTTTTTTTATTTTTATTTTTTATTCTGATTGTGATTCTTTCTGATGTAAGGAAAATATTCAAAAATAGATTGGGGTCATGAATGCACAACTATAAGATGGTACTGTGAACAGTTGATTGTACACCATGAATGATTATATGCTATGTGAATATTTCTCAATAAAACTGAATTTTAAAAAAAAGAGAAAAGCATACCTACAATAAAATCCCATTGACTTACATTTCAAAGCCAGGGAAACTAAACTGTATTGCTTAGAATCTATACATAAGTTATAAAACAATCAAGAAGGCAAGAAAATAATCATCACTACAGTCGGTGTGGAGAGCTGCATGGGGGGCACGAAGGGCTGCAATGCGGGAGGGGTGCCACGGTGTCATCTGGCACACTGGTACTGTGCTACTGCTCAGCCTTGTGGGGTTATTGAGTCTTTATGCTATGATTCTTCTCTAAAATGTCTGTGTATGCTTCATGTGGTAGGATATCTCATGTTAAATGTACATAAAAGAAAATATTTCACGTTTCCTCTCACTTTCTATTTTTCTGGTGAATATTTTGTCATAAGTACACTTTCATGTCAGAGAGCACTATAATTCATTTAAAATCATGATTTTAAGACTATCATACCCTACCAGAACATACTTGGAGACACTTTATTTCTGAGAGGGAGGGCAGGCTCATTCTGCAGCTAGGATGGCAATAAGAAATGTCACCTTCAGAAATAAATCACGAAATTAATTGCATGTCCTGAAATCATCAATAAAACTGAATTGCACGTAACATGAAGAGTTTACACCCTCCCTTCTTATCCTTACCATTTACCCAGGACTCTGGCTGTACGTGGTACACAGTAAGCACACAATAAAGTTGTGCTGGTTGGAAAACCCAGCAGATGCCCTCTTCCCACTTCCCAGACATATTTTAGGCACCCAGCCTAGCAAAGAAGCTGAAAGCTTTAGCATTTGGGAGCTGCTGAGAATAAAGAAGACAAAAGCTTCTAAGACACAATTTGAGAGTTTCTCAACAAACACCTCTGCTTACATTAAAAATGAACAAACAAACAAAAAAACCTCCCATCTGACATTTCTAGCAAATAAACTTCCTCTTTTTAACTTCTTTTTAAAAGGACAAAACTCCTCACCTCTACAGGATATTTTTTGGTGAATGGAGAGTACTGATTTTAATGAAACTAAAAGTATTGGTCTTTTTCCTTTATGGATAATATTTCCTTGTGTCTGGTTAGGGAATTATTTTCTCCTATCCAGAGTTTTTGAAGATATTCCCATATTAATATTTTCTAAATCATGAGATACTATATACCCCCTATATTATTACATAATTCACATTAATGTATGTTAAAAATATCAAATGTTATGGCAGTACTTATGAGCAGACTTTCTGGTTATAAATTGGGCTTTCCTCAACTGAGTTATCTAATTGGGAAGTCCCATATTCTTAGCACATTAGAAAAAAAAAACAACCCTCTGTTGCCAAGAAGTTTTCAAAAGTTACTATTTTTGTAGGACCCATAAAATTTCTGCATGCTCACTCCTGCTAGCTCAGCAGAAGCATTTTGCCACAGAGCCTGGGTGCCATCTGGGCCTTGCACAGATGTTCCGACAGGACAAGAACCCTCCAAACACAAGTTTTTGTTCATTGTATTAAACAAAAGCAGCCCTGTTAATTTCTGTGCCATTCAGCCCCGAGTTTGAAGGGGGGGGAGGGAATCAATATTTGCTCAGAGGAGAAGAACGAAATCAGTAGGGGGAAAACAATTATTTTCTGGCTTTTCAGAGAATATTACAAATAATGATGGTTCAAAGCAATAAAAAAAAAAACATTCAAAGAATTGCCTGGCACAGGCCCCTAATCTGTGGTTCAGTTTACCCTCTGGTTCATTGTTTCTATGAGGAACTTGAATCCATGAAAATTTTTGTAGGAATACAAACTAATTGCTATGCAAATACCAACCTTCTCCTTTTGCGGAAAGCTTTCTAGTGGAAGGGCTTGCACGGCAGGGAGTCTGGTGAAGCCCTCATCCCGCCATGCGCAGATTGGCAAAGGGCACAGGCATTTGTCAGGCCCACTGGGCCAAGCGTGGGTACCCACTACCCAGGGAAGTGGGGCTCACAGCCCCAGGCATCAAGCATTCCAGAAGATGAACCTGGGCCAGCAGATGCCCTCACGGTCAGCCAAGAAAATGTGTCCTTCTTCTCCCCCGACCCCTACTGAATTCTCTTCCTAAAATTTTGTTAAGGCATAAGCATCATTGGAAGATAAAGTCACAGCTAACAAGATGCCATCACTTAGGAGTAGATCATCGTGCAGCAGAAAGTTTCTTCTCCCTGGAAGGAAGGGATCTTAAGCTCATAGGTGAGTCACTTTATGAACCTGGGGATTCAGATTTGATTGCACAGAGCTAGTAGCTTCCATGTTTCAAAATGCCAGGATCCTCCAAGGATGGAGAAACCAAGGGTTCCAGAAACAAGAATCGGAGAGGTCCCTGATCCCGAGAACGGAAATCTAAAGCTGACTCTCGCCCACACTTCTCCGAAGCTTGGGTGCTTGTGCCATACATTTGCTTTTCCATGGGCGACTGGCCCAACAAATGCACAGATGGGCAGGAAGCTGTTGCCGCTGATGCGTCTGATAGACGAGGGGGCTGAGGCCGGGCCGCTGGAGCAGCCTCACCTGCGCCAAGCCCAACGTCACCTGCACCAGCAAGAAGGCCCAGACACCTGCGCCCTAACTGGTGTGTCACCCGAGTATGTGCACCTGAGCTTCCAGGCTTGATGCTGTTCTGTTTCTTGCCCTGTGTGGCTCACCCCACATGACCTGTCGTGCTGTACCTCTGTGTTTTATTCATCTCTCTATGTGTGTTATTTTTCATCATAAAGGAGTTGTAAGCACCCAGCCAGTAGGAGGAGAATCCGGGACGAGCACACAGCCCACCACCTCCAAACTGCAGGCCCTCCACCTCCATGAAAGAAACAGAGCAGGTGAGGGGTGGGGAGTGGCCCACCAGGTTCTTGTCCTCCTTAGCCAGGGACGCCACTGGGAACATGCCGCAGTGGCCGGAGTGGCTGACAGAGCAGACGGTGATTGGGAAAGAGAGAGACCGACGTGCGCCGGCAGCACCCAAAGGTGGGTAATGAGAGGCTGGTTCTGCTCCCCGCTTGTCAGAGCAGAGCACAGGCCACCAATCCTGCTACAAACTGTTCCAAGGGCCTGGCCATGAGCAAAGAACAAGAGACTGTCCCTGCTGCCCAGCGTCATCAGCCTCATTGGGGAGACCAGCTCCCACGTGACCACAGGCCGAAACCCAAAGGCTGCTGAGTGGCCACGGTAAATACAGGTCAGTGGTCAGAGGCTGCCGGAGGCTGGAGCAGAGAGGTACAGTTTCTGAAAGAGCTGGCACCTGGGCTGGGCCTTGAGGGATGGCAGAAAGGAGACTTCCAGACCAAGAGAGCAGCCCTTGGAAGGCACCGAGGGGGCCCTATATGCAGAACATCTGGGCCAAGGCTTGAGTTAGGGGAGCAGGGAGTGAAGACGTGAGCAGAAGAACAGATCCCAGGCAACCAGCAAAGGATGGGAGTGGTGGGAACCCTGTGACCCACCAGCGGGGATGGGATGGCCAAGTGGTTGTCCAGGGGACAGGAGGGAGTGGCCGGACACCGGCCTTTAGGAGCAATGCTTGCAGCTGTCCTTTATTACAAAAACTCAGGCCTGATTTTGAAGGGATTTCTTTCTGCTCTCCAGGATGTTTGTCCTTGTGTGTAGAGGAATGTATTTAGATTTGGGAAAGTGATTTCAGAGTGTTACACAACAGTCCCTCCAAAGGGATTTCTTCCCAGTGTTGATGACCCCATTTACCTAAGACGCTGTTCTAAGGAACCTCCTGGGATTCCAACAGGGAAGAGCTGGGGACTCTGACTCTTGACTAATTGGGAATATTTACCAGAGGAGAGAACTCTCAGGGCCATGAGAGCTGCTGTCAGATCCTGGGGGCTTCCATGTAGGAGAGAGATGAGTCTTACTTGGTGTAGCTGCAGAAGATGAAACAATGATGGTAAAGAGGAAGGTAAAGGCACCAACTAAAGCTCAACAAAAAACTATTTCTCCAATGAACCCAGCTGTCAGGTAGTGCCAGGGCTTCCGTGTGAGGCAGGGAGCAGGAGGGCCACCTCCCCAAAGCATCTGTTTGAAAAGAGATTCCTATATTGACCAAGAGATTGAACCAAATGGCATCTACGGGTCCTTCCATACCAAGATCCTGTGATGGCACCTGCGAGTTGCTGGTGCTGTGACAGCACAGGAGTTGGGTAGATGAGAAGCCCACACCTGGCACCCAAACACAGGTTGAGCTCTGGGGAATGGCACACTGGCCCCCACTGGCCCCCGCTCCCAGGAGCCCCTCTTTTGTGAGGCTTTAAGAGGCTCCCGTGAGAACAGATGTGAGGAGCTCTGGAGACTACTCTCTGGCCCGTCCTTGGGGTTGGATGCCTCTCCAGGGTGTCGGGGGGCCTGCTGGGCTCCCAAGGGCAAACCGTGCATCTTCCATCTCAGCTTTCAGTGAGGTCACGTTGGCAGCTCAAAATCTGCCCCAATAGGAGTATATTATATACCACTGAGCAAGCACTACAAGTCAGGACTTTTTACTTGGCTCCTCCAGAGAGCTGGTTAATGACAGAAACCAGCACACCACAGTCTCCAGGGCTGAAGCCAAGGCACCCAGAGCTCGCGCGTCCGGCTCTTCCTACATGGCTGTCTGTCCACACGCACTCTCTACACAGCCATCTGTCCACCAGCACTGGCTCATGATGTGAAGTCACACTCCCAAGCACTTGCCATGTGCCGGCACGGAGTGAATGTCGCACATGCGTTGGCTCCTTTAGGCGTCCCAGCCACCCTAGGAGGTGGGAGTGACCTCGCAAGGCCCCCACCACAGAGGGGGCAAAGGAGGCCAAGAGATGCTCAGTCACTCTCCATAAAAGACACAAGACCCAGATAATCCAAAATAATGGATCATCAAAAGTTGGTTTTATTTTTGGGGGTGGGGTCAGGGGGAGGGAGATTCATGATTTTCAGTAGCAAACTTTGTCTCTAATAATGTTTACTTTACCCATTCCTTAAATGAGATTGAATTGTCTCTGGGCAACAGTGAGAAGAGAGCCTGTGATTATGACTTGCTGAAGAAAACAGCAGAAAGGATCATCTTTACATGGATATTAAATAAAACAATCAGACCCACGCAGAATGTACAGAACCTGTTTTAGCACGCATGCCTGAGAAGAACAGGGCTCTCGCTATATGCTTTCCCTGTTACCACAGAGGTGACTTGTTCCAGTTTGCTTAAGCTGCTGGAATGCAATATACTGGAAATGGGTTGGCTTTTAACAATGAGGATTTATTAGTTTACAAAATTACAGTTCTAAGGCCATGAAAATGTCCCAGTTAAGACATCAATAGGATGATACCTTCTCTGAAGAAAGGCCACTGGCATCTGGGGTTTCTCTGTCAGAGAGCAAGGCACATGGCCAGTATCTGCTGGTCCTTCTCTCATGGGTTTCGTTGCTTTCAGCTCTGGTTCCAGTGGCTTCCTCTATGGGTTCTCTCTTAGCAATTCCAGGACTTTTCTCTCTGAGCTCTCTCAGCTTTTTCTGTCCTTTATCCTCTCATAAAGGACCCCAGTAAAAGGATTAAGACCAACCCATCTCAATTGAAATAACCTAACCAAAAGTCCAACCCACAAAAGGTCTGCACCCACAGGAGTGGATTAAAAGAACATGGCATTTTTTGGAGTACGTACAGCTTCAAACCAGCACACTCCACCCTCTGAACCCCCAAAAAGAATTGTTCTTTCCACATGCGAAATACATTAATTCCACCAGAATATCACAAAAGCCTTAAATCTTGTCAGTACAATACTAAGCACAAAGTCTCACCACAATCAGTTAGAGGCATGGCCTGTCCTAAGGCAAAAGTCTCCTCCAGCTGAGGACCTGTGGAACTTAGAACAAGCTATATGCTTCCAATATGCAGAGCAAGGACAGCCATAGCATTAATGTTCCCATTTCCATAGGGAGAAGTTGGAAGCAAAATGGGGGTCACTGGAACTAAACAGTTCTGAAAACCTTCAGAACATATTCATTAGATTTCCAGGCCTAAAAGTCAGCTATAGAATGATGTTTAATCCTCAGAGCTTGAGAAAGCGGCAGTTCCTCCCTTTCCAAGGACTTGTGCAGCAGCTATGCTCTCTCCAAACACTGGGGTGAGGGCTCCAATACCTACCAGAACTGGGGAGACCACCTTGTTCTCAGCTCCACCCTACTCAAGCATCTGGTGGCTCCTGGACTCTCTGCCATCTCCAGGGTACAGGCCCCATCTGCTTAGAACAGTGAGGTGGTAGCCAGACACTCCCCAATCCCTGGGGAATGTGTTCTACCCTCTCTAAGGCCTAGGTGTCAGCATTCTTCCTGAACAACAGGGTGGCCAAGCTCCCCTGAATTCCCCAGGCACCTGAGAGCCCAGGGGTGGCAGCACTCTTTCTGAACAGTAGGGCAGAAGGCCCACCCTCTGCAAACTCCAGGGCAAACTCACCCTGTCCACGTGCATGGGTGAGTCTGCTCTCCTGGCCCAAGTTTTCTTGGCTCCAGACCTAATTTTTCCTTCTGCCCATCTTTCTTCTTTCCCTTTTAGTCTAGGCTGGCAGGGGTTCCGTTCATACAGATCTCGCAAAGGTATTCACTGGTTTTGCATGCAACTCACAGGGGTCCCAACCATCAGACAATAGGAGTCTCCACAAATCCTTTCTGGAAAACACCATCTCCAATCCTGACTTGCACTGAAATGGCTGACTGATTAGATCCTCACATGGGGCTCTATTCTCTGGGAACTCACTTTTCAGAAACTCGGAATTTTCCAAACCATCAATTTTTGGTTTCTTTATACCCAAGAGTTCAGTTCTCAGCTTACCCCTTTCCCCTCACATTTTACTATAAGCTGCAAGGAGAAGCCAGGCTGCATTTTCCACATTTAGTTTGAAAATTTTCTTAGCTGTGTATCCAAGCTTGTCACTTTCAAATTCTGCCTTCCATCTGACTCCAGGACTCAATTTTGCCATATTCTCTGCCACTTTAAGACAAGGATCACCTTTCTTCCAGTTGGCAATGACACATTCATCATTTCTGTCTAAGGCCTTATTGGAAGTTACTTTAGCATCCATATTTCTAACAACAGTCTCTTCAAACAATCCAGGCCTTTCTATCAAGCTCCTCAAAATTCTTCCAGAATCTTCCCCTCATCTATTTTTAAAGCTGTTCCAGCATTTTTGGCATTTGCAAATTTCAGCATCCCACTCTTCTGGCACCAAAATCTGTTTTAGTTTGCTAAAGCTGCTGAAATGCAATATACCAGAAATGTACTGGCTTTTACAAGGGGATTTATTAGTTTACAAATTTACACTTCAAGGCCATGAAAATGTCCCAATTTAGGCATCCACAGGATGATACCTGGACTCTGAAGACAGCCTGCCCGGATTTGGGACACCTCTGTCACAGGGGAAGAAGGCACATGGCCAGTGTCTGCTGGTCCTTCTCTCCCAGGTTTCATTGCTTTAGCTCTGGTTCCAGTGGCCTCCTCTCTGTATCCTCTCCTGGCTCCTCTGGGGCTTTTCTCTCTGAGCTCTCTCGGCTTTTTCTGTCCTTTATCCTCTCATACAGGGCTCCAGTAAAAGATTTAAGACCCACCTTGAATTTGGTGGGTCACATCTCAATTGAAGTAACCTAACCAAAAGGTCCCACCCACAGTAGGTCTATACCCATGGGAATGGATTAGCTTGAAGAACATGATCTTTTCTGGGGTACAGACAGCTTCAAACCACCACAACCCTCCATAAATGTCATTCTAAAGAACTAACAGAAGCTATTAGGAGGCATTTTGAAATGACAGTTCATGGTTTAGAAAATGTAGGCAATGAAACCTTCCAGAAGCTCCAAACTGAAACTCAGTGATCAAAGGGTTCCTTTGGGTTTCAGGTTATTATGGGCATTTGTCCATCACCCAGGCAACATATATCCAGTTCTCTGAAGGAGGCACACTCTTGCACAGGCTGCATTGAGAAGCAGTCACCCCTCAATGTGAAGGCAGTATCAGTTGTTCACTGCCAACGTGATGGCACCAGTTCATTTAATAGTCCCCTGGAGGAGGTAAACACCATTCCGTGTTTTCGGCCCTGCCGTGATTTTTCCACCTTGTCTCTCAGGAAAGAGGAGCAGACGCTGGGCTGCCTTCTCCAACCCCTGGACAGCAGCCTGTGCTCCTCGGGTGGAGACACCATTTCCATCAAAGGTAATGTGATTTCACACCCAGCCAAGAGAAGAACTTGACCCCTCCAAGTGTTTTCACAGCTGCAAGAAGACTTTTCCACTTAAGCCTTAAAAATAGGTTTTCATTCTCCCTGGGAGGAGTGATCCAAGTAAAGCCCACTTTTGATTCCAGTAAAAAGAGGTTTACAGACATTGTCTGTTTGTTTGTGCCTTGTCAACCAACCAAGCCGAGCCGAGCTCACCGCACATCTCTCGGAGGGTCTGCTTTGCAGCCTGTGATGTTGTCTGTTGAGGGGCCTGTCTTGGAGCCCAAGCTGGCAGATTTCCAGGGACCCATGCCAGAGAAGGAGGGACAGGCCCCCTACCCAAGTGGCAAACAACAGCTTGGCCCCAGGGGACCTGCCATCCCATTTTCCTGCAGAGAAATCACAACTGACAACAAGTAAGAGCAGCTGGGCAGCGCGGGGGTGGGGGCGGGGCGGGGGAGGGCCGCGAGGGGGTCTGCTTTGTTCCCTCAGGGCCCAGAAGGCCACATCAAAGCTGGGCCGCCTGATGTCCTAGGGCCAAACCCCATCTAAGTGTTGTTCAGTGTGCATCCTACATGCCATCCCTGCAGTGCACTGGGCTGCAGTTTAACAAGAACACCCGACAGCAGCGGGCAAGACTGCTCTGCTTGTTTTAGACAAAGGACGGCGACAGTCAGCTCAGCTCCAGAGGCAACCCCAAGGTGCAAGTTCACGGGAGCAGAGTGGCTTTGCATCTGCAAATTGCCCCTTGTGCCCCTTCCCTTTGCCCTGGGCCACAGATGGGCAGGGAGATGGCAGACTTGGGGATTTCGAGATGTATTTGACATGCACTTCAGTAATTTTCCGGAGCAACAGCTGCATCAGAATCTGGGCAATTACCCTGAGAAGATGTGACCCCAGCTTTCCTGGGGAGGAGTCTGTCCGCTGGCTCCTTGGGAGAGGGCCTGAGGGCCATGTGTAAGTAGCCAAGGCTCTGAGCCCAGAGAGAGCAATTGGTGCATCCTTTCATTCAACGGCTCTGGGAAGTCACCTCCTCTCTGCTCACCACTGCTGGGATCTGGGGATGTGGAGACAATAGGCACTTCCTGCTTCAAGGAGCTTGAACATCATGGGGAAGTGACAGAGGGGCCTTCCGGGGACAGGACTCCAGCCAGCCTCACACCTGAGCCACAGCCCAGAGCCAACGGGCATAGACAGCAGGTGGGAAGATGCGGTTCTAGGGATGGAGCCTCCTGTGCACCCAGCTGTCCTAGATCTGCTTTGGGTGAGGACCACACACAGGCAGCCACATGTGCCCAGTGCCTGGTGCTAATCCAAGTGTGACTCTGCTATGGCATCGGGGGAGCCAAGGCCTCAGAGCTTCAGGTCTCAGCAGGGCCACACCCACTTAGAAACTCAGCTCCCCATGGCACCAGCCCACCCCAGCCAGGGCAGAGAATGGCCTTTCCGTGTTAGAGAGGTGGAAACAAGGGCTCTGGGGAGTCACCAATGTGCCAGAGAAATGGTAGAACGTGACCCAAGCCCATCTCAATAAGGCAGAAAAAGCATTTAACAAACTCCAACACTCTTTCATGATAAATCACTCAATAAACTTGGAAGATAACGAAACCCCCCTCAACATAATTAAGGCCATATGTGGAAAACACACAACTAACATCAGAATCAGTGGAGAAAGACTGGAGGCTTTTCCCCTAAGGTCAGGAACGAGACAAGGACGCCTGTTTCATCACTTCTATTCAACACAGTACTGGACTTCTAGTCAGAGAAATTAGGCAGGAAAAGAAATAAAAGTCATCCAAATTGGAAAAGAAGAAATAAAATTATCTCTACTTGCAGGTGACATGATCTTTTATGTAGAAAACCCTAAAGAATCCACAAAAATTGGTAAGAACTAATAAACAAATCCTGTAAAGTTGCAGGATACAAAATCAACACACAGAAAACAGTTGTATTTTTATATACTAGGAATATATATATATATATATATATATATACTTTTATATACTAGGAATGAATAATCCAAAAATGAAATGATAATTTCATTTTTAATAGCATCAAAAAATAAAATAGTAATAAATTTAACCAAGGAAGCACAAGATTTGTACACTGAAAACTATAAAACATTGTTGAAGGAACTTAAAGACCTAAATAAGTGAGAAAAAAAATCCATGTTCATGGATTGGAAGAATTAATATTGTTAAGATGACAATACCACCAAAAGCAATACACAGATTCAGTACAATTCCTCTCAAAATCCCAATGGTGTTTTTGTCTTTTTTCTTTTTTTTTACAGAAATGGAATACCCATCCTAAAATTCATATGGAATTTCAAGAGACCCTGAATAGCCAAATTCAGGCTTTGTTCTTTTTTGGGATGCCAAAAAAGAACAAAGTTGGAGAACTCACACATCCCAGTTTCAAAACTTTCTACAAAGCTACAGCAATCAGAAACAGTGTGTTACTGGCATAAGAATAGACATAAAGACCAATGGAATATAATAAAAAGTCCAGAAATAATCCCCCACATCTGTGGTCAATTGATGTTCGACAAGAGTGCCAAACCTTTCAATGGGGGAAAGAGGAGTGTCTCCAACTAATGGTACAAAAGAATAAAATTGGACCTTTCCCTTATACCACATACAAAAATTAAGTCAAAGTGGATTGAAGACCTAAATTTAAGAGCTAAAACTATAAAATGCTTAGATGAAAACATAAGAGCAAATCTATATAACTTGTCAGTGGTCTTTTAAATATGATACCAAAAGCACAGGCAACAAAAGAAAAAAATGGATACCACACTTCATGCTTATTAGGAGAGCTATAATTTTAAAAAAGGAAAATAACAGGTGTTGGTGAGGATGTGGAGAAGTTGGAATCCTTCTCTGCTGCTGGTGGGAAAGTAAAGTGGGGCAGCTGCTGTGGAAAACAGTTTGACAGTTCCTCAAAAAGTTAAAAACAGAATTATCATGTGATCTGGCAATTCCACTCTTGGGTATATACTCAAAATATTGGAAAACAGGTATTCAAACAGAAATTTCTACGCCAGTATTCACAGCAGCATTATTCACAATAGCCAAAAGGTGGAAAGAACCCAAGTGCCCATCCACAGATGACTGGACAAATAAAATACAGTATACACGTACAATGGAGTATTATTCAGCCATATAAAGGGATGAAGTTCTGATACATGTTTACAGGAAGAACCTGGAAGACATCATGTTGGCAAAAGAATCCTGACACAAAAGGACCAACATTGTCCGATTCTACTAATATGAAATATCTACAATAAGCATTTCATAGAGATGGAAAGTAGCTTAGAGGTTACCAGGTGCTGGGGCAAGGGAGATTGGGGAGTTATTGCTTGATGTGTGCAGAGTTTCTATTAAGGGTGATGAGAAAGTTTTGGAAATAGATAGTAGTGATGGTTGTACAAAATAGTGAATGTAATTAATGCCACTGAATATTAAAAATGGTTAAAATGGCAAATTTTGTTATACATATATTATTGCAACAGAAATAAATGCAGGAAACAAAACATTAAGGAAGCAAATTTGTGATACGGTGATACGTGTCCTTCTTTATTAACATATTAAACAAAAGCATCTAGTGGAAGGTCTAATGACTATTGCAATTGTGAACAGAAAGGAGAACCAGCAATATCCTGAAGTACTGACACAGAAATGTTGGGGTTACTACTGGTCTTGAGGCCCCCAGGTCCTGCCAATTTCTGTGGCTTGTGCTCCATGTTCATAATCGAAGGACTTACCACATTTGAATTAGAAGTTAATGAGGATAAAGGGGTGAAATCTTTCCCATCCAAGTCCTCAGGCTATCTTCTGGGCTAAAGAGAGCAGCTGAGGAAGTGGTGAGTAGCTGTGTTTGTTTTCCCGTTAATGTTGCACAGAAGGGGGAGCCCGGAGAGGATCTCTCTCCCTCTCTATTTCTCTCTCTCCAGGGCAACTGCAGGGACTCACTCAGAGAAGAGCCAAAAGCACTGCCCAGGTTCAAACCCCCCACTGGGTTTCCAAGCTGGAGACTGAGGGAGGGTTGCTTAATGCCCCGTCCCTCAGTTTCCCTCCCCATGAAATGTGATGATGATAATACTGAGCCCCTATCAACAGTCCTGCTCCTATTGTTTTGCAACTGTTTTTATAAAAACTGCGACTTCTCAAGGTAAAATTTTAAAGCAATGGAAAACCACGAGGGCCACTTGGGGAGAACCCCTCCTGAGACACACACACACACACACACCCTGCCATCTCAGAGACCTGCTATTCTGGTTTGCTAGAGCTGCCATTATGCAAAATACCAGAAATGGATTGGCTTTTGAGAATTTATGAGGTTACAAGTTTACAGTCCTAAGGCCATAAGAGTGTCCAAACTAAGGCATCAACAGGAGGACACCTTCACTGAAGAAAGGAGAAAGGCCAATGGTGTCCGGAACACCTCTGTCGGCTGGGAAGGCACGTGGCTGGCATCTACTGGTCCTTTGCTCCCAGGCTCTGGTTTCCAAAATGGCTTTCTCCAAAATGTCTCTGGGCTTCTGTCTCTTAACTTCTCTCTCTTAGCTCCTGCGCACTCTTGTTTGTTCTCCCAGGGCGTTTCTCTCTAAGCATCTGGGGGTCCTCTCTTAGCCTCTCCGGGGTGAACTCCGGGCTTCATCTCTTACGTCAGCATCGCCAACGTCCTTGTCTGCTTCTCCAAGTGTCTGGGCCTGTGTCGGCTCTTAGCTTCTCCCCAGGGGCAAACTCTGGATTACATATCTTACCATCTCTCCAAAATGAGAAGAAGAATCTTGTCCCCACAGGGTTGCATTAAAGAACATGCCTTCTGTGGGGGACATAATAGATTCAGCCCAGCACACCTTCCCTTCCCCTGGATCCCTCCCGTTACTGCTTTGGAAGCTACCCTCTGTCTACACCAGCCCCTTCTGTCTACACCAGCAGAGGCAGCTGCTGACACCCACTGCAGTTGGCAGCACAAACAGAGTGAATGCCACCCCCTGCTGCCAGGGCCAGAGACCACGGCCCCTCCCCAAGCACGGTGAAGGGCAGGGAAGTCCAGCTCCGGGAAAGGAAGCCAATAGGCCTCAGCTGACGGAGCTGTGGAAACTGTTTCCAGCTGCCTGAGCGCATTACCCCCAGCCTCCCCCACTGAGTTAGCAGCAACCTCCAACTAAAGCTCCACTAAGAAAGGGTCTGAGGCTTTGGGGAGCCCACATTTGTCCCACAAAGCCCCCCAGTTCTTTGGGATTAAACTTAGCTTGGATGCAGCTAATTCTTCTTAATGCCCAGCACCTGTGAACGACTGTGCGGGTTTTTCATGCCTGGGATTTTCAACATTTTCTGTAACTCCACGAAGGCCAGGGAGACCCTGAGCCCCCTGCTTGCCACTCTCAGACCTGAGGCCTGTTTGTTTCTGCCCATGGAAAGCTTCCCCGGGAAGTTGGGGCCACCCTGGCTGCTGAATGCCCTGGGCTGTCCCTTAGCCCCCCAGTGCAGGCAAGCCAGGAGGCAGTGTCCAGGACAGGCTGCAGGGCGAGCTGAGCGGGGAGCAAAGGCAGTGGGAGGTACCCCACACACACACTTTGGGGTGTCCCCTGCCTTATGCTGGGCACCGCTCGCCTCTGGGATGGTTTTCCACTTTCAGTCTTCGCAGCAGCCTGGGGCAGGCCATGGTCCACACTCACAGCCCCCTCAGGCTGGTAGGTTGAACCAGGTGGCTCCAGGGGGTGCCCCAACCACAATGCACCCCCACCCAGAGCCTTCGTCTCCAAAGCCGGGCTTCAGGGCCCTCACCGCTCACCACGGGACCTGTCCGACTTGGTTTCCTCAGGATCCAGGGGGGCACCACCCCACCGCCTGTCCTCTGCAGCCGATGCTGCGTGACTTCACTTCCTGATGCCCTGTCCTGGGTCCTTTCTGCCCCTCGGACTGTGACACCCCTCTGGCCAAGGGCAGGAAGCCAGACCCCACATGCAGTCCCCAGGGTGACTGCACCGGCTACAGACCAAGGTTTCCCGCGACCCTCCAGGGATGCAAGGCGGTTCTAGCACCTTCTGGGGAGCCATGTGGCCCGTTATGGAGACTGAGGGGGTCTGGGAGCTGGAAGACCCTCCTCCCTCCTCACGGTCAGGATTTCACTCATCGTAAATGTCTTCCTTGTCCTGGAGCTTGAATTCCAGGCCAGAAAATAAGCCGTGTTTTCATGCCCAAGACTTGACCATAAGGACAGCAGTGCGGTGCCTGTAATTTGGCCATCTCAGTGCAGAGAGCGTGATGCTGTTACCTGTCCATGGAAGTCTGAAGGAGGGGATGAGTAACACGTAATAATGAGGTCTCACACTTTTAGGATGAGCTTTCCACACAGAAGGGAGAGCTGGTGAAGGACAGAGGCCGTGGAGAGGCCCGGGGCAGGCGCCTTGGGGCCCAGGAGGACTTTCCTGGGAGGGAGGAGAAGCCAGTGAAGGTTTTGAGCAGCAGGAAGCATAATCCGACTTACACCTGGAGACCCTCGCTCGGCTGCTGAGAATGGACAGCCAAGGAAAGGAGCTTGGGTATCCAGAGGCCAGTACCGGAGGGGCCGGAAGTTCAAGAAAAACTCACCCACGTCCAGTAGAAAAGGCACCTAGCAAGCAGGGCAGGCCAAATGGGGTCCTAGGCAGAGGCCGTGGGTCAGAGGAGACCCCAGAAGCAGGAATGTCTCCGCTCTGGTGACTCCACGGTCCATCTGAAGGTGCCGTGACCCCAGGCTGCAGTCATCATGCTCCGGCCACAGGTCCCCAGAAGGGCGGGTCCGGGCAGTGTGGACGCTCAGCGCAGCCCCGCCCTCTGGGGCTCCACCCCTCAGGCAAGGACGCTGAGGCTCAGTGAAGGTCAAGACCTGCACAGAGGAGGGAGGAGGGAGGGAGACGGATGGATGAACGGATGGATAGATGTATAGGTGGATGGATGGCCAGAGGGATGGATGGACGGATGGGTGGATGGATAGATGGATAGATGGTGGATGGATGGATGTATAGATGGATGGATGGCCGGATGGGTGGATGGGTGGATGGATGGTGGATGGGTGGATAGATGGTAGATGGGTGGATAGATGGATGGATAAATGGATGGATGGATGGATAAATGGATAGATGGATAGATGGTGGATGGATGGATGTATAGCTGGATGGACGGCCGGATGGGTGGATGGGTGGATGGATGAGTAGATGGATGAATAAATGCATGGATAGATGTATACATGGACGGACAGATGGATATAAGATAGAGCTTAAAAGTGGTATCTCAAAACAAGAAAATTATAGATGATTAGAATGTCATTCTTTTTGTCGACCTATTCTATACATTTTTCAATACATTTGTACTGATTTTATAATAAGAAAAATTTATTTCAAAAAGTCAGTCACATTCCTATCATCCATAGACGGACTCCGTCAACATTGAAATGTTCTTCCTTCTATCACTTCTTCTCACCACATGTACTTGGTTAGCAAGCGCACAGCCCCAGCCTTCTCCCACCCCCCTGCTCTCCACTCCCTGGGCCTTCACCCCCACCCATTCCATTTCCCTCCGTCCCCATCCTCCCCGTCCACCATCGTGCTTTGCCTCATCAGGAGGAAAGGAGGAGGAGGAAGAGCAGGATGGAACTGGGAGGGGTGGTGTATTTCCAGGATATCTGAGGCACCGGGAAGGGGCAGTGCCATGTGTGAAGACAGCAGCTGGGAGAGGACAATAGGAGGCTGAACAACTATTTCTGTAGGTAGTGGTCCTTGTGGGAGGTTAAATTAAGTCCCCCAGAAACATGTTCCTAATTGTCATCCACCCCTGTGGTGCGAGTCCATGGTTAATAGGACCTTTGGAAGATGGTCTTTTTAGTTGAGGTGTGCTGACTGGATCAGTGTGGGTCTTAATCCTTCCCTGGAGGCCTTACAGAGAAGGCCACAGGGAGGAGCTGGAGGCCGGAAGTCGGTGGGAACCCAGAAGAGAGAGGAGAGGACGTCATCATGTGATGGGAAAGCCAAGGAACCCAAGGGTCATCAGCAGCCAGAATGCTTCTGGTCCCGAGAAGCAACCAGCCCTCCAGCAACTAAAACCATGGGACAGTAAATTCCTGTTGTTTAAGCCAACCCATTTTGTGGTGTTTGCCATAACAGCTGGGAAACTAAGACATTCTTTAGGCAAGAAAAGGATGAGTAACTCTGAAACTACCACTGGTGGCCCAACTATGGTCTTTTGGGGGCAGTGCTACTTGGCTGGACCACGTGGGTCCCAAGTCCCACTTCATCTACATGCATCTATATAAGGTCTGGAGTCCCCACTTCATCTACATGAAGTTATATATAGTCCCAAGTCCCCATTTTATCTACATGCAGTTATGCAAAGTCCTGATTCCTCAGTTCATCTACATGCATCTATGTAAGGTCTGGAGTCCCCACTTCATCTACATGAAGTTATATAAGGTCCCAAGTCCCCATTTTATCTACATGCAGTTATGCAAAGTCCTGATTCCTCAGTTCATCTACATGCAGCTATGTAAGGTCCCAAGTCCCCACTTCATCTACATTCAGCTATGTAAAATCCCAAGTCCCCACTTCATCTACATGCAGTTATGTAAGGTCCCAAATCCCCTCTTTATCTACATGCAGTTATGTAAAGTCCTGAGTCCCCACTTCATCTTCATGCAGCTATGTAAGGTCCTGAGACCCTACTTCATCTACATGCTACTATGTAAGGTCCTGAGTCCCTGCTTAATTTACATGCAGCTATGTAAGGGTGATGATCATGTCACATACCTGATACAGGAGCTGTAGGTAAAGGTGCATCACCAACAGATTTCCATGTTATTGGTGTTTTAATTGACCATTGTAGTCTGGAAGAGTCCGTGATCCCAGATGGAAGAAGGCTTGTCTGGGCCTCCGGTGCTTCCCAGGACAGGACTTACTTCTCCAGCTGTGGGTGGAGGGTGTAGAGAAGGCTGGGAGCTCCCCCAGCATCACAGTGGGCAGCTGCCGAGAATTCAGTGCCAGGGAGGCTCCACAGAGCACCACAAGTGTGCCTGGTGGAAAGAGGGCAGAGCCCCTGGGCAGGTCTGGATGTCCCTGACCCTCTGCCTCCCAGCTGCACAGGGAGATTGCAGTGACCCCTGAGCTGTGCCACACCTGGGGCCAGATGGGGGGCATGGGGAGACCCCTCTGCGGCCCTGCACAGTCTGTCGCCACCTCGCCCTGGAGGCCTCTCCTGCTTCCTGCTCCCTTCCCTCCCCGTCCCTTCTGACAAGCTTCCTCGGACCACCTGCCTCTTCCCGGCCCCACCAGGGACCCCAGCACACCACTCCAGAGTCCCGGGGGAGGTTATGACGGGTACAGAGGGAGGAGGTCCTGGCACACAGGGAGGTCCTCAGGGGGCAGCACCCACCCTGCAGCGAACACAACCCCACACCAGCCTGCCAGCATCAGCCGTCGGCCCAACCCCGGAGAGAGATGTGACAGCGAAGCAGTTCCGCACCTGCGGCTCAACTCTGAAGGTTTTGGATTGCGGGAGCTCAGCACGCTGCCCGCACAGCTGCAAATTAGAGCTTCAGAAACACTATCGATGCAAACATCTCGAAGGTGCCACGTGATCGCCACAAGAGGAGTTTTCCTTTCTTTCCCTCTTTCCTTTTTACTTAGCTTTTTCTCGCTTTTTAAACCACAGTCATTAAAGAAGATCCCTAAGGAAATGAAACACAGAACACTGTGTTAAGATATCACAGAAGTTCTGACTTTCAATACCCAATTCCCCAGAAAATTTTGAATTAAGCCAGTTAGTTCCACATACACAGAAACACTGGAAATTTTCTGGGGAAATTATTCAGAATGAAATGAGTAGCTGATGGGGTTTCTCTCCCTGCTCTCAGTCTGCCCAGAGCTACTCTTTTACTTATGAAATTTTTATGAATGAGAACACCAAGATTACCAGCATGTCAGTATATCAACAGCGGAAGCCAGGGGCAGGCGGGAAGGCCTTAAATGCTGCTACAGGACCTCGTTTCTTTCATATATGTGTCTACCAGATGTGCATTGATTGTATAATACTCTCGAACATCATTTAAAAGCTTAAAAGATAAATGCAGCTCTTTCTCATTACAAATGACCTTATAAAACTAACCTCCCTGTGCTCCATTTTCTAAAATCACAAACTCATGCTCCATCTCAGATCAAAATAGAATATACCATTATTGCTAGTTCAATATTAAACACTCTTGGTAACTGCGGAAGAGAGGACATATCAAATACGTATGGGTATTTGGAAATAGTTTAAGATAATACAGTATCTTAGTTCAATTAACCATCCTAGTTCAACTGAAATATAATTATGGGAATTTAGTCCATAATTTTATCACATAATTGTGTGAAATGATCATTTCAATAATTCTTTACATTTCATGATTCTTCAGAAAGAAGAGCATTTTGTCACAGAGATGATGCTGTTCATTATGGCATGATTTAAACTGTGCATGTCAACCAGGAAATAATTTTTCCATAACGCTTAGCTTAATAAGCTAACTTAATAAGCTACTACCTAATAATATTGCTATTATATTAGCATCTGTTATCTGTTTATGTAAAATATACTTTTTATTTCTAAATTAACACATATTAAAATTGATTATGATTTTAACACATTTGTGGAAAATACTTCTGGGCAATTTAGAAATAATTTTAATCAGGTATTTGTCAATCAGTAATGTGTCAAATACTCTCAAAATTACCATCTTATGTTTTACTAAACAGTGGGGTTCTTTGTAATACCCTAAGAAGAGCCAAGAAAACAGGTAAATGGAGAAAAGCTGAAAACATTGCATTTGTATATACAATTCTGGATCTTGAAATATAAATATGAAAAATGAGAGACCATGAGACAATTTCTTTGGCTGTCCTTGTGTTTGTCAACTCACATCAAAACCCTCTTTTATCAAATTCATAGGTTCATGTAATGGTTCAACATAACAAAACCTATCCTCTATCGTCTATTAGGGATACCCCCTTGAAATAAATAACAATAAATAGGAAAACAGTAATAATAAAAAATCATTTTAAACAAATCAGAATGAGTGATCTTTCACAAAAAATAATGATCGATTGTGAATCTGAGAATGGAGCTGTTGCATTTAAGAGAAATAATGAACTGATCCAGATGGTGAAGTCATATAACTCCCTTCATAGAATATGACCTTGTTCTTCTGGAACTAAATCCAAGAGGCTTTGTTGGGTTTTTAACAAATGCCTTGAAACCATTTTAAGGAAAAATAGGATGAGGCTTTAAGTGTGTGTGACAACGTGGAGGAAATATGATTCTCTAAGCAGCTGGAATCAGGACTACTTTTAGGGCAAAACCCACTTTCTTGCAGAAGGTGAGTCCTTAAGGGAGAGGATCTTGGCTGCATCGAGGCTGGCACCAACGCAGAAGCCCAAAAGCCAGTCAGAAATGCAAGGCAGGGGCGGCCCCAGGTCGGGGGTGACTGTGGAGAACTGGGTGACACAAATTGGCACCTGCTGGAGGGGAGAGTGGCCCCTCAGTTCCCATTAGGCTAGCAGAGAACCCGGTCAGTTCTCCCAATTTATTAAAGAAAATCCAAGAATCTATATATGTATGTGAAATCATTTGCTTTTTAAATACTGAAGCTTCTTTTTTAAAAAACATAACGGTTCTTAAAAGTTTCAAGTGTAGAACCCCTATTTGCAGTTTTGAAGAAAGAGAGAAAAACTCTTCTGCACAAGGCAAGAAGAGGAGATGGTTTGCTTCTGGGATGACAGTGGGAAGAAGGAGCGAGTGGATTACCTAATACTGTGGTTGGGCAAAGTCTCTGTCCTGAAAGGCTGGGTTGTACGTTTAACAGCCTTGCCAGATTGGGGGGGACACAAATTGGAGTCTGGGACATGCCGGGGACAGGGAACCTCGTAAACATCCACACACCTTAGCTTGATACCTCAACAAGCAAACCCTACAATAGTAGTGTAGTAACAAATTTCCAACAAGATAAAAAGCCCTGCTGGGTAACATTTGCTAATTTCCATGGTGCAAATTCTCCCACCATGGCCAATTTCATGTTACCGTTGTGACATCACTGACACATATGCTCTCAGCAGCCAGAGCTAGCTGGCTTCAGCACCTAACCCCTAGAAGTAAGGATAGCACCAGCAGAAAATTGGATTAGTGACCTTAGACTGCCAGGAACTCACAGGGACCTCATGGGTGACTCACAAATAAATGAAAATCCTCTCTGAAAGAAGAAAACACATCATAGCTCTCAAGTTAATTTTGGGGGTTGGAGGGGAAACATTGCTCAGCACACAAGTAACGATAACCAGGAAGATGAGCAAACAAGATCACGTGACAAGAACCAGCAGAAACAACAAACAAAGGAAACGTGCTCATGGGCACTCAGATGATGGAACGACCAGTGAAGGCGACAGAGAAAAACGATACTTGCTATGCTCGTGGCAATAAAAGCTGAACCTAAACATTTCAGCAAGGTGAAGGGCCTATAAAAGCCAGGAGGGGTGCTTGAGTTTGGGCGCTCACCTAAAGCAGACTCTGAGACGGGACCAGGTGGAGGCAGATTATGTAAGAGGTGGGCCGGGAAGCACAGAAGGGAGAGGGGCCGGAAGCCAATTAGGGGAGGCTTTGATTACTGAGCCTGTAGGCAAAGAGGGCTCAACCCCACGGCGGGCCTGTTAAGGAACCAGGAAGCATCTGGTATGGCCCTCAAAATTGGTGAGCAGGACAGCGTGGTTTCCATGCTCTCCCTCCATCCCTCAGCAGCTGATGGTGCCCCAGGGCTGTTGAGCCCCCAGCATTCGCAGGCTCTCCTGAAAGGGACACTCCCTTAACTCCTTCCTTCCCTGGAAGACCAACGCCTGTGTCCCTGGAGAAAGCCCTCAGGCAGCACCGAGAGGGGAGGGTGCTGGAGGTGGGGAGGTGTTCCTGGGTGGGACACATGTCCGCCACAGCTGCAGGTGACCACTAGCCTCGGCCAGGGTGAGGTGGGATGGACACCGACAGCATCTGGCACCGGGTGGTGCGGGGAGCTCAAGTGCTGTGAGGCCCTTGCATTGTCAGGGAGGACAGTAAAAGGACCGAAACATCAGACCGTGATAAATCAGGATGCATGTTACGATTTCTAGGCTAAGTCCTAAAAGAGTAGTAAAAGAGTGTATGATTTTCAAACTAACTGGGAAAAACAGAATAGCAAAAAATACTTCATTCAGAAGAAGGGAAGAAAGGAAAGAAAAAGGAACCCAGAGCAGGTATGCAGCAGAACATGTCGGGGCTGCAGGCAGAGGCCCTCGAGCTCCTCTTCCCCGGGTGTACACACCGCCCCCCTCCCCAGGGCTTTCTCTTCCAGCCCGTGGCCCCCGTGTCTCTCCTGTGGAGGACCCCCTAGAGCCGCTTCGCCAGCTGCCCGGGAGCCCACTCCCTTCAGGCCCGCGGCCAGTGCCATGGGTGAGGGTGAGAGCCCAGCCTTGCCTCTGGTCGGAGCACCCTACACTGCAGAGATCCCCCCACCCTACACCCTCAAGTGACTCCCCTTGTCTCGGCATCGGCCTCTGGGGAAACCAACCTAAGACAAGCTGGCAGGTTCAAGCCAGACATGCCAAGGATGGCACTTACACAAGTGGACAGGATCACCAGCTAAGAGACACAGGGTTTTAGACCAGATTAAAAAAGAAACTGTCTGCTAAGTACACAAGACACAGGAAGAGCCGGCCCCACAAACATGAAACGAAGGAACCTGGTGTCACTCTACGGACATCAGACAAGAAGGAGTTCATGGCCAAAACCATCATGGATTGACATAGCCCCAGTAAGACATGGCACCCTGGGAGCTCTCAGGCCTGCTGGTGGGGGTGTACATGAGTACAACCACTTTGGAAAACAGTCTGTCATTATCCTAAGGGTTGAATACATGCATGTCCCATATGCACTATACCCTAGGTGTACACCCTATACCCTAGGTGTATGCCCCATACCCTCATTAGATACTATATACCCTAGGTATATACTCTATACCTTAGGTGTGTACCCTATATCCTTAGTATACACCTCATGCCCTAGATGTATACCCTATGCCCTAGGTATATACCTTATGCCCTAGATGTATACCTATATACACCATACCCTAGAGGAACACCCTATATCCTTGGTGTTCACCCTATACACTAGGTGTATGACCTGTACCCCAGTTATATACCCAATATCCTAGGTGTATGCTCTATACCTAGATGTATACCCTATAACCTAGGTGTGTACACCCTATACCCTTTGTGTATACCCTATGCCCTATGTGTACAACCTATACCCTAGCTGTACACCTTATGCTCTAGGTGTACCCCCTAGACCCTAGGTGTACACCCTGTATCCTTGGTATATACCTTAGGCCCTGAGTGTATACCCAACACATGCACCAGGAGACAAATGCGGGAATGTTCATGGCAACAGACTGGCCACACCCTCCAATGAGCCATAACATAAATGCCCATCAGCAGTCACGCTGACAGACAAGAAAAACTGTGGTGTACAAATACAGCACAATACTTGAACATTGAAATTTAGCAAACTATAGCTGCATGAAACAAAGATGAATCTTTTAAAGTTGAGAAAAAGAAGCCAGACACCAAAGAAAACAGACTGACTGATGTCATTTATCTAAAGGTAGAAAATGACAAAATGAAATTATAGTGTTTGGAAATGCATTTTTAGGTAGAAAAGTGTAAAGAAAATGGGGAAGTGCAAACACTGAGCGCTGGGACTGTGACAGGTCTCAGGAAAGAGAAGGGGCTGTCAGGAGGAAGGAGCTTGCAGGGCGAGGCTTGATTTCATTCCCCAGATGTTGGTGACTCTGGTTTCAACATACTGCAATTCATTAAACCGAACATGCATGTTTTATGCTTTT
Source organism: Bradypus variegatus (assembly GCA_004027775.1). Classification (NCBI taxonomy): domain Eukaryota; kingdom Metazoa; phylum Chordata; class Mammalia; order Pilosa; family Bradypodidae; genus Bradypus; species Bradypus variegatus. The sequence continues at coordinate 654 of PVKY010002823.1, read as the reverse complement.
TTTTTCCTATTTGTATTATATTTCACAGAAAATAAAAGTTCAAAATATTACATCACGTCCAAGTAGTCTTTATCCCAGTAATCCAGTGGTGACTCAACATTTGCAAAATTTATCAGTGTAATTCTCGGTAATAATAGGTTAATGGAGAAAAGAATCTCAAATAAAAAGGCTTTGATGAATTAAAACACATGTGCATGACTGAAAATAAAGCTCTTAGGAAAGTAAGAATAAAAGAAACTTCCTTTGCTTGATAAAAAGCATCTACCAGAGATCTGTAGCCATGATAAAACTTAATGGTGAAGGAGCAGAAGCATTTTCATTAAAATAAGAAAAACATAAAGCATCAGCCTCACTATACACAACCTGTGGCCGAAGCCCCAGCTGATTCAATGGTACGACAAAGGAATACAGAGAATAAAAATCCAAGAGGATGGGAAATGCTGCCATTCTTTGTAGATATGTGGTTATCTGCACAGAAAACCCAGGAGGATAGAGCAGTTCCACCCAGATGCTCACTCCAGGGTCTGCAAGATTGCAGTGCAGACAACACCCCCAGGACTATGTGGCACCAAGGCTCCGACCAACTGGCAAACTCTTAGATCTAACAAGAATTCAGTAAAGAGACAGGAAAAAGGGACAACACCCACTACTCAG
>PVKY010002822.1:0-23896 GCA_004027775.1 Bradypus variegatus | reverse complement strand
CAGAGCCCGTGAGGATTCAACGAGATGGCGCCTGGAGCAGGGGCCATTGGGGATCCTTCCACGCCTCCAGTCCACTTCCTGGGTGCCAGCTTCCACCCAAGCCACCATTCCTCAATCCCGTGGAAAATCAGAGTAAGGGTGACCATGGTTCCCCTTTCCACCAAAAGCCCCGGCACTTCCTCAAAGGCTTGGCCGCATTTCTGTATTATCAAGAAAAGGTGTACTAGAATATGGACGGCCAAGAAGGCGGAGGTCAGAGTGAACAAAACCACACACTTGCGCTCATAGCTGGAAATTCCACCAGGTCATCCAAACCTTATCTGGGACCAGGCCACAGGCAGGCAGTTGACGTGCTCTCGCGGGGAGCCTGGTGCACTCTGGGTGCAGCTGCCGGCACCCCCATCTCCACTGCCTGGAGGCTGAGCCCGGGCACCCGGGAACTGAGACCCCCTCCCTCCCCGGGGTGTCAGCTGGGGCTCGGTGCACCGCAGACGCTCAGCAGTGGGGGCTACACTCATCCATTTCTGGAAGGTTCTATGGTTCTACGGGAGTTTCACTGCACAGTGCAAAAGCGGGTTCTTCCCCGGCAGGGCCTGTGTACCCCATCACCGAGGCCTTGTGAAGCTCTACCAGCCATGTCCTCCTTGACTCAAACCCCCCGGCCACCGTTTACTGAACCCACATCCCAACTTGACACTTCAAAGGAAAGCTCTTGTGTGTTGTCCTTTCGGTGTGTTCTGGGGTCAGACCTCGAGCTGCACGCAGTTTGATGGGCACCCACGCAGGGGCTCGCCCCAGATGTCCTGACGTCTGACACTTGTGCCCGGCAGCCTGAGTGCTGACTCCAGGCCCTTGTGTTCACCGCTGGCAGGCACCTGTCCCTCTGAGCTGTGACGCTGAGGGCTCGTGGTGTGGGGGGACAGTCCTGGCCTGCCCCACTTCTCTCTGGAACCAGCCAGAACCAAACCCCGGGTGCGTTTCCGGGGAAAGCCCACTCCCGGGCTGGGGCCGTCCTTCGTGCAGGATTTCCACACAGCCCCTGAGGACATTTGGGCCCACATCATTCTTGGTTTTGGGGAGTCTGTCCTGGGCACTGGGGGTGCTGAGCAACACCTGATGCTGGCAGCACCCCACCCCCCGGTCGTGACAACCACAAATGTCCCAGCACATCATCAGTGTCCTCTGGGGGACAGAATCGCCTGGTGAGAACCCAGCTGCAGGCCCTGGCTCCCCCCACCAGGCAAGCTTCCCCGCTGCATCTCACCCAACGTCCCCAAAACCCTGCCAAGGCCTGAAATCTACTAACTTAATCCCAACGTCAACTTCTTTTTTCATTTTTAACTTGAAAAATAAATGTCTCTAATTACAGAAAGCTCCTGGGAGGAACCTCTCTAGCCCCACTGCACCCTGCCCTGATTTCCAGGACTTTCCAATGGCCCCAAGGCTGGCGTGCGGTGTCCCTGGAGGTCTACAGCCCTGGATGACGTCCCGTCACCCCGGTGGAGGGTTGTCACATGTCCAGGACTCTCAGCCGCTGAGAGTGTCCAGGGGTCTGCAGCAGGGGAGCCAGGCCTGGGGGTGACCCTGTGGGTGTGTGCCCCAAGCAGGCTGTCCCCTCGTCCTCTGGGCTGCCTCTCTCCCTGGAACAGCCGAGCACACCTGAGAGGTGGGTGGGGTGTGTGCTCACCTGTGGCATCCGTTAGGCACGTCAGGGGTGGCCCAGGTGCCCCAAAGTCAGACGCTGGCCCCAGGAGATGCCTGGCCGGGGGCAGCTCGGCCTGGGAGAAGTGGTCCCCTGGGTAAAGTCCCTGCACCGCCGCCCCCAGCCTCTTCCATCCAGGTCACCATTCAGTGCCCAGGGCCACACCCAGGCACGGCAGAGTAGCCGTCCCCAAAGATGTCCAAGGACTGGGACCCGTGAATCTGTTCCCTCATGGGGCAAAGAGGACTTTGCAGATGGGATTACATGAAGGAACTTTGGACAGGGGGATCCTCTTTGGATTATCAGGGGCCCCTGTCGTCACAAGTGTCCTCGTAAGATGGAGGCAGGAGGGTGAGACTCAGAGGAGACGTGGCGGCGGAAGTGGAGCCTCAGAATGACGCAACCTGGGAAAGACGCGCTCGGCCATCGCCGGCTTTGAAGAAGGAGGAGGGGACCGTGTGCCCAAGAACACAGAGGCTTCTAGAAGCTGCAAAAGGCAAGAAGCAGGTTCTCCCTGGAGTCTCCGGAAGGATCCAGCCTTGCGGACTCCTTGAATTTAGCCCAGTGAGGCCCGCTTTGATCTTTTGACCTCCAGAACTGGGAGATAGCAGATGTGTGTCATTTTAAACCATGAAGCCTGTGATAATTTGTTGCAGCAGAATTAAGAAGCTCATACATCACCCAGGGAAGGTCTAAGCCCCATAAACACTCTGAGAAAGCATCTGGCAAAGCCTCATCATTCTTGCATGGCTGCGCTTTCTCAGAAGGGATCACACTGGATGGGCCTTTGTAGGATGTGTAGGAGTTCACTCGTCCAGGCCCAGGTGAAGGCCATGGCCAAGCTCAGGACCTGCCTGAGCCAAAGTGGGCACTGCTCTCCCCTCTTCCCCAGCCCTCCTGCCCTCCATCTCCTGAGCATCCCCCCTGCACTGGCACGGCGCCCAGGTGACCACCCTTCCCCGGTGCTGGGAAGCCGAGGTAGGACATGAGCCCGTGCAGGGGATCAGCTCACCGAGGGTCCCCACCCCCAGGTCCCATGTGTGGGTCAGGCCTTGGACTCACAAACTCACATGGCTCTGCAGTCATCCCCCAGCCCCCGGAGCCGGGAGAGAGAGAAGACGCCACCCCCGCTCACCCAGGACAGGGACAGAGAGCAGCTCTTTATTCCGCTCTTGTCACCACAGCGCTGAGCCGCTGCGTCATCCCCGTCCCCGTCGCTGGCCCCATTGTCCATCCACTTCCGGACAAGCCCTCCGAGTCTCCGGACCCCACGTGCAGAGCCTGTTTTCTCCAATTTGTGGGTACCTTACTCACCCCCTTTTCTTTAGCCCCTTCTAAAAATAGCCTCCCCGGCAACCAATTTAGCATCCGCACAAAGGGACAGGGGCTGCGTAAGAGTCACAAGACGCCATGCCCCAGCTGTAGCGTGAGCGCTCTTTCCAGAAACGTCTGCACAGCCAAGACCTCTGCAGAGCCGAGCGTCCCAAATCCCAGCAAAAGGTCACAGACTCACAAACGTTCATGTCCATTACGGGGGGCTCCCACCCTGGCCGGGATGACCCTGGTGGGCTGCAGGGGGTACAACCACACTGCACACTGAGGCAGTGCAAAGCCAACCTCAACTCTGGGTGACAACCTCGGGGTTGGGGGCCTCCACTGACCCCCATGAGCCCTGCATCTCATAATCATCGACCTACTGACGTGCTAGGAGGCTGCACACATTTAAATACACAAACTGGGAGGGAAGGGAGAGAGGAGGTGAACCCCAGAAGCTGGGGAGTCGCCCTGATTTATGTCTTACCCTTTGGGAATTTATTTTGGTGCAAGGTATAAGCAGGGATCAAACAGTATTTTTTGTAAATAATTAATGCAGGGTTCCTCTGTCTCGGTACTGCTGATGTTGGGGCCATGTCATTCTCTGGGATGGGGGCGTCCTGGGCACTGCGGGGTGTTGAGCAGCCTGCCTGGGCTTCCCCCACTCACCCTCACACTGTGACAGCCAAAAATGTCCCCAGATCACCCTAGGGACAACATCGTCCCTGACAGCCATGCCAGCGCTGGGGGCCACTCAGGTGACAGAGGGCAGGAGGGCTGGGGAGGGAGGGCAGGGCAGTGAGCCAAGCATAGCCTTCTCCACCAGGGCCTAGACAAACTTCTACACATCCTACAAAGGCCCATCCAGTGTGATCCCCTCTGAGAAGCTGCCAGTCCACTATCCAAGCACAACTGGGCTGCCCTAGATGCTTTCTCTGTTTACATCCCTGTTTTGTAGTATCCATTTTTGGGGACTGTCTTTGTCAGTCTTGTTGTCTAGGTGTGCCCACTTCATAAAATTGCTCAGCAGCCTTTCTGGCTTCTTCATTATTCTGGTCTGGGCATAATCTATGGCCCAAGTGTCCTTTCCTTAAATATTCACCAGTAAGCCTGCCTGAATCACCCATCTGTTGGGGAATCATCCTTTGGCAATAGTGAAAGTATCTCTGGAGACGCTGTGAGCTGTGATTTTATCCCAACTTTGCCCCTCGTCCCCATCTGACGGTGAATATAATCTGGAATATAATCAGGAATTTAATGCTACTCCGTCACCTTTCAGATTTGCTTTCTGTTTAGTCACTGTTCCGGTTTGCTAAAGCTACCATTATGCAAAATAACAGAAAGGGATTGGCTTTTATAAAGGGAGTTTATTTGGCTACAATAAACCGGTGGTCTCTGGGGTGCAGAGGCCCAGGAGGGGGGGCCACATAGCATGTGTTGGAGCTTCACTTCTTTTTATTGCTGAATAATATTCCACCGTACGGGCGGACCACATTTTGTTTCTCCTTTCATCTGCTGATGGACGCCTGGGTGGCTTCTGCCTTTTGGCAATTGTGAATCACGCTGCGATGAACATCAGTGCCCAAGTATCTGTCCCAGTCCCTGCTTTTGGTTCTCTCAGGTTCAAGCTTTTATGACCCTTGAGGACATGCTTCTCTTCCTTGACTGTGGCTCCTCCGAGGGTGGGGGCAGAGTCCCACTGTGGGTGCACAGTAGGTGCTGAGCCAGCACACGGTAAGCACTTAACCAGTGCACAGTGGGTGTTGTACCAGTGCACAGTGAGTGCTGAGCCAATGCAGTAGGTGGTGAACGAGCACACAGTGGTTGCTGAGCCAATGCACAGTAAGCACTTAACCAGCACACAGCGGGTGTTGAACCAGCACACAGTGGGTACTGACACAACACACAGTAAACACTTAACCAGTGCACAGTGGGTGTTGTACCAGCGCACAGTGGGTGCTGCCAACACACAGTAAGCACTTAACCAGCTCACAGACAGTGGGTGTTGTACCAGCGCACAGTGGGTGCTGACACAACACACAGTAAACACTTAACCAGTGCACAGTGGGTGTTGTACCAGCACACAGTGGGTGCTGCCAACACACAGTAAGCACTTAACCAGCTCACAGTGGGTGTTGTACCAGCGCACAGTGGGTGCTGAGCCAATGCAGTAGGTGCTGAACTAGCACACAGTGGGTGCTGACACAACACACAGTAAACACTTAACCAGTGCACAGTGGGTGTTGGGCCAATGCACAGTGGGTGTTGGACCAGCGCACAGTGGGTGCTGAGCCAGTTCACAGTGGGTGCTGAGCCAATTCACAGTAAGCACTTAACCAGCACACAGCGGGTGTTGTACCAACGCACAGTAGGTGTTGCACCAGCACACAGTGGGTGCTGACACACAATGCACAGTAAGCACTTAACCAGTGCACAGTGGGTGTTTGACCAATGCACAGTAGGTGCTGAACCAGTGCACAGTGGGTGTTGTACCAGCGCATAGTGGGTAGTGAGCCAATGCACTGTGGGTGCTGAACCAGTGCACAGTGGGTATTGTACCAGCGCACAGTGGGTAGTGAGCCAATGCACTGTGGGTGCTGAACCAGTGCACAGTTAGGTGCTGAGACAGTGCACAGTAAGCACTTAACCAGTGCACAGTGGGTGTTGTACCAACACACAGTAGGCATTATACCAGTGCTCTGTGGGTGCTGAGCCAGCACACAGTAGGTGTGGAAGCCACTGAGTTTGCTGCGGTTTCTTACAGCCTCCCCAGGAGACTAAGGTGCTTCTCAAGGCTGCACAAACCCAGGTTTAAGAAATCTCAGTGCGCTGGGGAGAGAACAAGGAGTCCTGGGTTCGAAGTACGGTTCAGCCACTTAACCACTGTCAAGAAAGCCGCTTCACCCTTCCATGCTTAACTTCCTGGAGGGTGGAAACACAGTAACATCCACCTCACCGGTTGCCAGAAGCATCAGCCGAGTCTGGCACTGGGTACCTGGACATGCCCCATGACACACATGTGCCTGTTTGCATAAAGGGTGATAATAATCAACCCCCGGTCGGGGGCCTGTGGGACAAAGGTGGCGATGGTTGGAAAGGGCCCTGACAGCCCCAAGGATGCCTCGTGCACCTGGCACCCATGTCCTCAGGGACAGGGTGGCCAGTGCCGGGATGGGCGGGGCCGGCTCTGCTTTCTGCCGAGGTTCTAGAAGGCAGCAGGAGGGTCATTACAAGGAACCGGCTTTTCTGATCACAGGCTGCCCTGGCGGGTCCAAAATTCATGAGGCAGGGGGCAGCAAGGGCAGGCCGGTTCTCTCGGGTGCAAGATGGTAGCTCTCTGCTGTTGGAAGCCGCCCCATTTGTGGCAACCCCAGGAAACCAAGACCCCTGGGTTCGTCCCTTACGCAGCCAAGACACTCGAGCCCCTGCCCCGGGGCTGGTTACAGAGCGGAGGAACCCCACGCAGGGCCCTGAGACTCCATCCCTAGCACGGTGCAGGTGCTGGTTTCTTTCGCGAATCTTGATGGCTTTCGGCCAAGCTGTTTCTAGAAGCTCTTAGAGAAGAGGAGACGATGGTTCCTGGTGCCAGGTTGCAGGATAAGGCTGCACGCCCTGCTCCCCCAAGGTGGCCATGCTCATCGGGCCCCCCCATCCCCCCAAAGGCCTGCCTGGCACCCCAGCTCCACCAGGACCGAGCCTGCAGCATGGCTGGCTCTCTGGACCCCTCACTCAAGGAAAGTTGCAGTTCACGTTTCCGTGAGCACGAGGGTCTGGAAAATACCTGCAGCCCACATTTGGAAGCCAGGGCCACCTGTCCAGTGCCCCCACCCCCAGGACATACCTGGGCAGCTGCCGGGGGCCCGGGGTGGCTCAGGGGTGGCTCAGAGGCTATGGAGCTGGATGGCCCTTCTCTGAGATGGGCACCATCAGACCCAGCCCCGATTTGGGGCCACCGAGCGTGCCTCCCCCAACTCGATACCAGGAGCACCCCCCTCCCCAGTCATGACAACCATAGATGTCCCCACACATCACCATTGTCCCCTGGGGGCAGAGCCACCATGGTTGAAATGCACTGTTCCCAGGTTTCTGTTGATGAGACTTCAGACTTTAGTGCCATCAGCTCCCCTGGGTGTGTACACGCTGAGGCACTGGTGCACAGTGGGTGTGCAAGAAATGTGCACTGGCCACGGCCGATGGGGGCACAGCTCTCTGCAAATCCAGCATCCCCGGACACGCTGCAAGGGCGACTTACTCCTTTCGAAGCCTTCTTTTCTCCCAAACTACCATTTACTTTTGTTTCAGTATTGGATTTTTTTTTAAAAACACCCTGTCTTGTCTTCTCTCCGAACACCGTGTTCTCTGCTGCAGACATCCCTCAACTGGGCAGAGAAATTGCTTTCTCGCCTCATGCATTGTTTGTCCTCTTATAAAAACTGCCCACATCCCTCCAGCCCCCTTTTTTAACAACAGAAAGGGGCAAGGGTTGGATCTCCATACTCTGGGAGGAAAGAATCCAGAAGCTCCACGAGCTGTCAAGCTACTGGTTGTGGAAGTTTTAAAGCAGGATGGAGGCTGATTTCTGTTCTTTGCAAAGACAAGGAGCCGCAGCTGCCACCCACCTCCCCTCCCCACGGCTGCTTGCCGGAAAGCATGAGCTAATCCTTGCAGGCGGGGGCTGCCAGCTCCCCAATCCCTCCCCAGGGCCCCCCTTCCCCGGGGCTGACTCACCCCAGCACACCATGTCCAGCGCAAGCAGTCGCTTGCCACTGGTCTGACTGGCAGCGAGCAGGGCTCTCTAAGCTGGAATTCGCTGATACCAGCTTCCCAGGCTGCCGGGCCACACTTACAGGGAACAGTTCGACCTTTTCATGGAGAAGTCACCAGAAACTCTGGGTTTTTAATGCCGCACCTACATCTTGGAGTTATTTTTAAAAGGGAAAGAGTAGAAATCAAGTGTGCAACAGTGTGCCCCGTGTTCAGTGCCCAAACCTGGCAGTGAGGGGCAAATGTGAGCTGGAATTATCTCAGGCTCCGTGCTGCTCAGAGGTGGCAGCTGGAAGGTGCTGGAAAGAAGCCGATGCTGGAGTCCAGAGACCTAGCTCGAGTCCTGCCTTGGCCTTGCATATTAGCTATCAATGCTGTGTAACAAACGACCCCAAATGTAGTGGCTTAGGATGGCACATGTTTGTGAGGTTATGGTGCCATGGGTCCCCACTCGGGGGCTCACGAGACTGAAACCGAGGTGTCCTCCAGGGCTGCACCCTCACCTGGAGCTCAGGGCTCTCCTCCCAGCTCATTCAGGCGGGAGCTGGTTCCTTGCTGTTGTAGGACTGGAGGCCCCCATTCCCTTGCTGGCGGGTAGCCAGGGGACACTGTCAGTTTCCAGAAGCTGCCCCTGGCTCCTTGCCACACAGCTCCCTCTGCCCTCAAAGCCAGCAACAGAGAATCTCCCTTGCATCGAATCCCTTTTGGACTTCAAATCACTTCTTCAGGAAGGGCCTGTCCCGAGTAAGGGGTCACCTGATTAGGTCAGGCCCACCGAGGATAATCGCCCTTTCTGAAGGTCGAATGTTATTTACTCACAGACACGATATCCCATCCCGTTCACAGACCCCTACCAAACTTGAGGGGGGGCGAGGTCACTGGGGGTCAGTGTGGAATTCTGCCCCCCCTTTGGGGAACCCTAACCCCTGCCTTGACTCTTCAGTGCCGAGGTTGTTATGGAAGGTTCAGGGTGAGATAACGATGCAACAGATACTTTGTGAATTCCAAAACAGCCCCCGTGGGAGAGGTGAGGAGGACCCCCGGGCACAGCCCAGGCCGGCGGCCCCAGGCCCCACGTTGAAATTGGGCTGCATCTGCCCTGACTCACGATGGGGCCTGAGAACAGCCAACTGTAAATGAAAACCCTAAATCCAGAGCTTACTGTCCTGAGACTCTCCTTGTTTTCCTCAACGGCAAAATTCAGGAAAGAAGCATTTATGTGGGGGTTCTGTTGAGTGATTCTGGTCCAAGGGTCCTCACCCAGGGGACACTGGGCAGGGTCAGGGGACATTTGGGGTTGTCACGAGGGGGGCGGATGCTGCTGGCATCGAGTTGGGAGGGCCCAGGGAGGCTGCTCAGCACCCCACAATGCCCAGGACGCCCCCACCCCAGAGAAGGAGCCGGCCTCGAGGTCAGCCGTGCCTAGGTTAGGGCTGATACTGAACACCACAAGGGGGTTCACTGACACCCCTCGTCCCTGGCCGTCCCCAGAAGTCACATCTCTTCCTGAGTAAGGCATGGGGAAGGAAGCTGGGGTGCAGGTCCATGGGAGAAGCTGACACCTCCATCCAAACCGGGGTGGGGAGAAGCTCCCACCCTCTACCCGTGACCCTCCCGAGGGGCCAGGTGGTCCTAGCAGGTTGGGTGACAGTGCCACGTAGCTGAAAACACAAGACCCCGAGGTACCCCTGGGAGCTGGGCTGGGGCTGGTGCAGAAACCCAAGTCAACCCCAGCTCAGCCGCAGCCCAGACACCCCCTCCTTTGAAAACGGGGGGGATGCAGGGCCCGAGCATGGCGGGAACTCGGGAGCCCTTGGCTGTGCCTCTTTGGGGAGCCCCACGTGTTCCCCAGGGCCGCCCAGGGAGGCCCCCCGCCTCCCGCCTCCTGCCTCACCGGGCACATTTTCCACATTCTTTTCCTTTTACGTGCCCAGCTCAGCCAACTTACAGAAGCATCCTCCGAAATCACATTCTTTCCCTTCTGGTAAGAGAACAGCCCCGGCTGCGACTCGGACGGCGGTTTCTCGAGCAGGTTGGGAGTGGCACTTTCCCAACTATGACAGCTATGTCCGGAATTCAGACAGATCGCCAGCATTTTTGTGTCTCGCTGTCATGGTTTCCTGCTCAGCCGGAAAACACCTCCGTGCATGGGGACGGCATCATAGGCTGGGAATAGGAGGTGGCTTTGCCCTCACGGGTTTCAGGGCTGGGGGAGAGGGAGGCCAGCATGGCTCCGGGCACATCGGGCCTCCTGGTTTCCCCAACTGGCACGTGCCCGGCGGGTTTGGGCTTCCACGGCTGCATAGGAGCCCGTGCCTGGGAGACCTTAGTGCTAATAGCTCAGAGCCCAGGCCTGTTGTACATTTCTTGGCTTTGCACTCTAGACAAGCTAGGTGCAGCCCACCCACCCACATTGGGGTCTCCAGTACCTGCTTTCCATGCCCCTTCCCTCTGGGCCATCAGTGTACACAGTCATGTTTACAGCCTTGCCAAGACCTAAGTTAAAATAGCATCAAAATGCGGCCCCTCCACACAGTGGCATTTTATTCAGCCTGAAAAGGAATGACGTATGGCAACATGGATGAAGCTCAAAAACATTGTCAGACACAGAAGGACAAATAGCATCTAATTCACCTTGCATGACATATCTACCACAGCCAAATTCTTAGTTACAGAAACTAAATTGGAGGTTACCAGGGGGTGGGGAGTTGTCACTTAATCAGTGCTGACTTTCTGTTCGGGCTGATGACAAAGTTTTCGGTGATGGACGGTGGTGGTGCAGCCACTAACCTGGGAGCGCAGAACTAAACCCTTCCCCATGGGGTAGCAGGTGCATTGTTCCAGTTTGCTAATGCTGCCGGAATGCAAAACACCAGAGATGGATTGGCTTTTATAAAAGGGGGTTTATTTGGTTACACAGTTACAGTCTTAAGGGCATACAGTGTCCAAGATAACACATCAGCAATCAGGTACCTTCACTGGAGGATGGCCAATGGTGTCCGGAAAACCTCTATTAGCTGGGAAGGCACGTGGCTGGTGTCTGCTCCAAGTTCTGGTTTCAAAATGGCTTTCTTCCAGGATGTTCCTCTCTAGGCTGCAGCTCCTCTTCGAAATGTCACTCTTAGTTGCACTTAGGGTATTTGTCCTCTCTTAGCTTCCCCGGAGCAAGAGTCTGCTTTCAATGGCCATCTTCAAACTGTCTCTCATCTGCAGCTCCTGTGCATTCTTCAAAGTGTCCCTCTTGGCTGTGGCTCCTCTTCAAAATGTCACTCTCAGCTGCACTGAGTTCCTTCTGTTTGTCAGCTCATTTCTGTGGCTCCACTGATCAAGGCCCACCCTGAATGGGTGGGGCCACGCCTCCATGGGAATATCTTATTAGAGTCATCACCTACAGTTGGGTGGGGCACGTTTCCATGGAAACACCCAGAGGGTTCCAATCCAATCAGCACTAAAACTTCTGCCCCACAAGATTGCATCAAAGGATATGGCTTTTTCTGGGGGACATAATACATTCAAACCAGCACATGCCTCTAAACTTGAGCTTCTGGGTGGCCATGGACTCCTTGCACAGAAGGTAGACTCACCTGTGCTTGTCCTGGGCACGGCCAGGCACACAGAGAACCAACTCCTTGACTCGTGAACGCATCGGGGGCCGTGGGGGTCACAAGTGCAGGCTGCCTTGACTTCCGGAAGCTTCTGGGTGTGGGGGGTGGGCAGGGCCATGGGTGGGGAGCATGGGGCAGGCCACCCCCCTGGTCCAGTCCCCCGATGAGCCCTGCTTTGGGGACGAAATGCCGCACAGCCGCACAGCCTTGGGGAAGCTGTCATGTCTTCTGGCTTCTGTCTCCTCACCTATAAAAGAGGCGATCATAGTTTCCTCTTGCCACCTGAAACGAAAAAGACGGCTCCCTTAGCCACACCGGGGACCCTCATGACTGATATAAACTCCATTCCTGCAACTTCTCCTTCTACCTCCTCTGCGCCTCAGTTTACCTGCCTGTAAGAGCAGAAACCCAGGGCTCCCGAGCAGTGAGAGGAGCCAGTGATCCTATGTTCTGTGAGTTTTGGATGTTTTTAAGCTGCGGATCCCTCTTTTAAAATGGAATCTAAATTATGGGGGGCAGCATGCATGGCTACCATCTCAAATATGGCACTGGTTTCACAGCAGGAAGCAGGCACCCAAATTCATCAAACTGAACCCTTTCAGCGTGTTTGGTTTGCCATACACTGATGACACTTTGTAGTGGGGTGAAACGTGTCCCCCGCAAAAGATACACCCAAGCTGTGAGCCCTGGTGCCTGGGAATGGGACTTTATTTGGAAACAGGGTCTTGGCAGACAGGATCAAGGTCAGATGAGGTCAGGGGGGCTTCGAGTGAGCTCTGAACCCCAAGATGGTTCCCTATAGGAGGAGACACCCAGAGACACACACAGAGGGAGATGGCTGTGGGACCCCAGGGTTGGAGATTCAAGTGAGGCAGCCAGAAGACAGGGACCCCCCAGAGCCCCCAAAAGCCAGGAGAGGCCAGGGGGGACCCTCCCGTGGAGGCCAGACTTCTGGCCTCTCCAGCCATGAGGGAACAGAATTCTCTCATTTGAAGCCACGAAGTTTATCGTGGTCTTTTGCAACGGCCGCACAAAATGAAGACACCCCTCAATAAAGCAATTATGATCGCTTAATATAGGTATAAATATAGCGAGAACAAAAGGAATCCAATCCGAAGGTGCAGGCTGCACCCCAAACCTACAGGAGCTCCCCTGGGAGTCAGGGCCGCTCAGACCCCCTGGCCCCCTCCACAGCCCCCTGGAGCCCTCCTGGAAACCCTGCTGTGCTTCTGAATTCCACAGGCGAGACAGCTGCAGCTCAGGGATACAGGAGCATGGCCAGGACAAGGGGCTCCCAAATGAGTGTCCCCAGTCAGCACCCTGCCCAGCCCCGGCCCCCCACCCCACCCCAGCACCGTGCACACAACACAGAGGCGAATCCACCCGCGAGCCGAAAACCAAATCTCCTGTTGCTTGCTCCAGTCAAACTCACCATTGATCGTTTTCATCTTTCACTTGAGTTCTGATTAGGGGGGATCAAAAGGAATATGTGGCTTCCATTTTGACAATCTGATGTCTTTTATTTTTAAAAAATTTGGGGGGGAACATTTGCTTCCCAGATGAGGTTCCAGGCTCCAGCAGAAGCTCCGGGCATTGGGTTGAATGGCAGCCCATTCTCGCCACCTGTGCCCCGCGATGCCAAACCTGGGGGCCCCTTCTCCACGTCGTGCTGTGCCTGGAGTTCCCGTCTGCAAAGATCCTCCTGCTCTTGCTTCCGGGATGTCGGTGCAGACCGAGGCCCAGGCCCTGCCCTCCAGTGCCCGCGGTGAACATGTAGAGATGAGACCACACTGGCCATCCTGCAGCCAGGTTTCTGGGTACGCACCGTGCACCAGGAATCCTGAGTGCAGGGAAGCTGGGAGCGGAGGACACTAAGAAACTTCCAGAGAAGAAATGACATTGGAACTCAGCATCCTAAAGGAGCTGGGTCCTCGGGGGGCTTCCAGTCCAATGTGGGGGGCAACTTAGATCTCGAATTACAAAATCTACGAAGAAAGAGACGGAGTGCGTGGGTGCAGCCCCCGAAGGCGGCCACATCCCCGAGCCTGGGAATACCATCCCTCACCTGGCACAAGAGACTTTGCAGATTGGATTGAGAGCAGGGTCTGGAGATGGGGAGCATCTCCTGAGTGCCTGGGGTGGGGGGCTGATGTCTTCACAGGGGTCCTTGTAAGAAGGGAGCAGAAGGGTCAGAGTCAGAGGAGAGAAGACACTCCGCTGCCGGCCTTGCAGACGGAGCAGGGCCCCCGAGCCCGGGAACACAGAGCATCCAGGAGCCATGGAGAAGACAAGGACATGGACCCCACCCCAGAGCCTCCAGAAGGAAGCAGCCCCAAAGACACCTCGATTTCAGTCCAGGGGAGACCTCTGAGCAAGCATGTCTCCACCAGGGCTGGCTTCCCCGGCATGGGGCTCAGCCGGGGCGAGAAGAGGCAGCGCGTAGCTGAGGGTGACTTGTCCTTGAGAAGTTGGGACCCTGAGAGCCACTCGGGGCTGGGGCTGTCCCAGGGCCTGGAAGGAGTTCCAGATTGGGGTCAGAGGCTATCCAATGGCCACGCGGATCGGGCAAGCTATTTAGACACGTGCAGGTGCTGGATTCGTTTTCCTTGCATATTGTACTGGTTTGAATCTATTATGTCCCCCACAAAGCCATGTTCTTTTAATCCAGTCTTGTGTGCAGACTTATTATAGGTGGGATCTTTTGATTAGGTTGTTGCCATGGAGATGTGACCCACCCAACTGTGGGTGGGACCATTTGATTAGATTTTTCCATGGAGGTGTGGGCTCGACCCACTCAGGGTAGGTCTTGATTAGTTTACTGGAGTCCTTAAGAGAGCTCAGGGGCCAACACAGTCCCAGATGCTTGGAGACACCTGGAGATGCAAACAGAAGGACGTGTGGCGATGCTCAGCTAAGAGACAAAGCCCAGAGTTTGCCCTGGGAAAGCTAAGAGAGAACCCTCAGATGCTTAGAGAGAAACACCCCAGGAGAACCAGGCAGAGAGCTGAAAGAGAAGCTGAGAGAGACACAGAAGCCCAGAGACATTTTGGAGAAAAACATTTTGAAACCAGAACCCAGGAGCAAAGGACCAGCAGACGCCAACCACGTGCCTTCCCAGCTGACAGGGGTGTTCCGGATGCCATTGGCCTTTCTTCAGTGAAGGTATCCTCTTGTTGATGCCTTAGTTTGGACACCTATGGCCTTGGAACTGTAGATTTATAGCCTAATAAATCCCCTTAATGAAAGCCAATCCATTTCTGATATTTTGCATTCTGGTGGCTTTACTAAACTGGAACACATGTAAAATCACAAGATTCAAGTAAGGTGTCATTGGCAAAATAATGAAGAAATACAGAGGACTCCAAGTACCAGAATACAAAAACCAAATTAGTATAATAAAAAATTCAGTGTAGAAGCTCAGAACATCTTATTTTCTGGGTTGCTTCCGACAATGAACTGGTTGGAGGTAAGTATTGAATTGAAGGCTCTGAAGATTTATGTGTGTTCCAAGGAACTCAGGGTTTTCACTTCTTGTTTATTTTTTCACAGGATCTTGAGGGTTATTTTATCAAGTTCTTTCCCTCCTCAGCATTTTTGTTTATTTTTCATTCCTTCCTGCATTTCTGACCTCCCATCTGGGATCATTTTTTCTCTGGTAACTTTTCAGTTTTACCTCTAATAAGGCAGGTAAAATAATTATGTTTACTATGTTCAAGGACATAAAAAGGTTGAGATTGAGAATTTTAGACAAGAGAACCAAGTGGACATTTGAAAACTGAACACTACAATATCCAAAAGGTGAGGACCCAGTAGAAGGAATGATACCATTAAAGACATGAAGGCTCAAAAGGAAGGAAACTACAAAAACGATAAAAGATACAAAAGTCTCAGTTTTTGTTTGTCTAAAATGTCTTTGTTTCACCTTCGTTCTTGAAGGGTATTTTCATGGAGTCTAGAATTTTCACTGGTCCTTCTAATTTTTCCTTTTTCCTCCAGCAGCTTTTTTTTTGTTTTTTTCTTTGTACTTAGCTGGTTTTATTGAGGTACAATTCATATGCAGTAAAATAAACAGATAATAAACATATAATTTGATGCATTTTACAAACAGACACATTCCTGTAACCCACACATCCGTCAAGACATTGGACATTTCCACCACCCCAGAAAGTTCTCTCATGCCCCTTTCCAGAGACAGCAAGTTCTGTTTGATTTTTTCACCATAAATCAGTTTTGCTTGTTCTTGACCTTCATATAAGTGGAATCATAGAACATGTACTTCTAGAGTCTGCCTTCTTTCACTTAACAAAATAATTTTGGAATTCATCTGCTTTGCTGCATAAATCAATGATTTGTTCTTTTCCACTGTGAAGTAATATTCCATGGTATGAACATACAAGTATGTTTATCCATTCTCTTGTCGATGGGCATTTGGGTTATTTCCTGTCCCTGCTATTATGTGCCCCTCATACAAGTCTTTTTCTGGATGTATGTTTTTATTTATCTTTCTGGGTCATAGCCTGGTAATGTGTTAAACCTTTTAAGAAATTGCTAAACCATTTTCCAGAATGGTTGTGCTATTTGCCAGTGCCATGGGGGAATGTATGAAACTTCCAGGTTTTCTGCATCGTCTAATATTTGGCACTGTCAGTCTTTTAAATTTTTGCCGTTCTAGTGGTGGTGAAACGGTGTGTCATTGTGGCTTCAGTTGGTATTTCTCTGATGGTTGGTGATGTCAGATTCCTTTTCATGTACTTACTGGCCATTGCTCCGTCAGGTTTTCTTGGGTATTTATTCTGGTTGAGGTTTTAGGGCTTCTCGGGTCTGTGGCTTGAGGTCTGTTTTTTTTTTTAAATCAGTTTTGGGAAATGATTAGTCATTATGTCTCCAAAGATTGCTTCTGCCCCATTCTCTTCTTCTTCTACAAGCTCCCAGTTTATTATTCATATCTTTTACCCTGTTTTGTAGTTTCCTTCCTTCTGAGCCTCCATGCTTCATTCTGAATATTTTCCTCTGCCCTGTCTTCCAGTTCACTGACTTTCTCTTTAGTTGTTTTTAACTGTATCATTTCTTCTACTGAGGCCTTACCTTTTGGATATTGTAGTGTTCAGTTTTCAAATGTCCACTTGATTCTCTTGTCTAAAATTCTCAATCTCTACCTTTTTATGTCCTTGGGCATAGTAAACATAATTATTTTAAAGTCACTGTTTGTCGACTCCGGTATTTAGGATCCCGGTGGGTCTATTTGCCTTGCCAGTTATTTCTGCTGATTTTTGTTCTTGTCTCCTTGTGTGATGCCTGGGTTTTTTTTTTTTTTTTGGTTTAGAGAGTTTAAGGTTTATTAGGGGAAGAAAGCAGAAGAAAGCAGGCGGGAGCCATTAGAAGAGAAAGAAAGGAAAAAATGGCTCCCCTGTTTATTTTTAATTGTATGCAAGACATTGCATTTGCAGACTTGGTTTCAGAAACTATTTGAGGCCAGCGACGATGCTTTAACTCTCCACCTGAGAGGATTTGCGTTTATCTCTTCCAGGCACCTGGAGATAGCAGCAATCTCAGAGTGCCTCAGCCCGACACCAGGCACTGATATTTGTTCAAACTCATCTGTAGTCCCTGAAGGGGCCCATCCGCTTCCTGTTTCCGGTTGCAGCAAGCATAGGGCAATTTCAGAATGAGAGCTAAAGTACATGCTCCATTGCAGACAAATAATAGGTGACAGGACTCGACTAGAAATGTAGACACACATGCAATACTATATTGTAAAGGGTGCAAATATGACATTTAACATATAAAATAAAAATAAGTGTATAACAAATGATATAAGTATACAGTGAACAAATAATATAAAATAACAGCTATGTGACAAGTGATAGAAGCATATAATAAATAACTAATGTAAAGTAATAAATATATAAAAGATGGTATAAGCATATCATGAATAGGCAATATACAATAATAATAAACATATAGCCAATTATACAAGTATATAGTGAACAAATATACGAGTAAATATATGGCAAATCATATTAAGGATATTGTGAAAAAAATAAAGAATAAAAAATGAAAGTGTATTGTGACTAGGTAATGCAAAATAATAAACATAGCAAATGATGCAAGTATATAGTGAACAAATATAAAATAATAATAAATATATAGCAAATGATATAAGTATATCATGAATAAATAAAATAAAATAAACAATAAATGATACAAGTGTATAGTGAACAAATGTAAAATAATAATAAATATATAGCAAATGATGTAAGTATATCATGAATATATAATAAAATTATAAAAAACAAATGATACAAGTATATAGCAAACAAATATGAAATAATAGATATATTGCAAATGATATTAAGTATTGTTGTGAATAGGTAAGATAAAATAATAATAAACATATAGCAAATGATACTAGTATATAGTGAACAAACATAAAGTAATAATAGATATATAGCAAATGATATTAAGTATATTGTGAATAGGTAATATAAAATAATAATAAACATAACAAATGATACAAGTATATAGTGAATAAATATAAAATAATATATAACAAATGATACAATGAATAAATAAATATGCAGTAAATAAAGTGTTATAAACATAAATATATAAATCAGTAATGAATAATAATATGTGGTATAAATACATGATGAATAAATATAATAAATAGAAATAGGTTACAAATACAAATACATAATTAATAAATGATTGTATAAATACATAATGATAAAGTATTAAATGGTAAGGGTATAATAAATCATGTAGGTATATAATAAACAGAGGTATAGATTATATATAATATATTAAATGTAAATATATGAATAAAATTAATATTACTATTAATAAATGATATGATTATACTGTGCATGGAATAAGCAATTATATAATAAAAAACAGTGCACATGTAATAAGTATACCAATCTATAAAACAGATATAATACGTAATGAACAATAAATAGCAGTTCACACCCCCCAAATGTCCCTCAGCTCCATATAGCGCCTCCCAGATTCCCCAATGCTGTCCCCAAGTCCGCTCTGTTCTCGGTGACTGCAGACCCCTGGAGAGGAGCCCAACCCCCCAGCTGGCCCTGAGGATCCAGGGTCCCCCCCGAGCCCGGCCAGGCCCCCACTGCTCCCCAGGGACACCCTCGGGTCCCCCCATGCTGCCCTGCCCCGTGGAGCATCCACCCCCCAGGGACAGCTTTGGACCCAGGCAGGTCCCCACCATGCACACCCAAGTCTCATGCCGTGGAAGGACCAGGTGGTACACGGCCCCCTCCTCCTGGGTTCCTCGACCCCACGTGGTGGCTCTGGGCGGGTGGCCGTCGTCTCCAGCCAGGGGTCAGCCCTGCTGGATGGTCCCCAAGCTCCCCCATGGTCCCGGTGCTAATCACCGTCCTCGCGACATTCAGTGTCCTTGACCCTCGTACGTACAGGCCCTAAACCTTCTGCTCTCGGGGGGCAAAGATTCCTCCCCATCACCTCCCTCTTCCTGGGGTGTCTGAGAGCCCCAGGAGGGTCCCCAGGGGACCTAGTCTGGCCACCCCTCAGCCCCACGGCAGATCTTCACACACAGCGTTTGCACGTCAGGATGCGATTGCTGGTCCCCCAAGGGGGGGACACGGCAGTGTGGCCAGGTGGGCAGTCAGCATCCAGCCTTCCTTCACAGCGGGCGATCCTGTGTCCAGGGAAACCCCCCAGTCCCGGGCAAAGAGGGACAGATGGCGGCTGCTGTGCCATGTCCTCAGGCCCATCATTTTCCCTTCCAAGGCCTCTCAGCCCCTGCTTTGGTTCTTGGTTTTGCTTTTTATTATTTGGGAAACTTCTCACCTCTCGTGCTTTGCTGGCGGACATACAGAACGGTGCGACGGCTTGGGAAGGAAACCGTCTGGCAGTTTCCAATGAAGCGAAACCCACACTTGCCCTGTGAGTGGACAATCCCATGCCCAGCGGACGGCAGTGGAAGTGAGGCCCACGCAGAAACCCTTACGTGAATGTGTGGGGTGGCCGTGGGCACTGGATTCAACCCAAACGTCCCCCTATCAGTGAACAGAAAACCATCCATGATGGCATCCCGCTCAGCAGTGAGTAGAAACGAGCGACAGACACACCTAGTGTCACACTAAGTGGAAGAAGCCAGGCTGCATTTGTACATTTACAGAACTTTCTGGAAAAGGCAGTACTGGAGAGGTGGAGGACAGACAACAGACTAGTGGTTGCCAGGGGACAGCCACCAAGGGTACATTTTCAAAAGTTCCTGGGGCTGCCCCCAACAAGTGACGACACACTGGGGGACTTAAAACACCGGTTCTGAAAGCCAGAGGTCCAAAAGCCCTCGACATCTCTTTTGCGGGGACCCAATTTAGGGGAATGAACTTTTTTTTTGGGGGGGAATGAACTTTTGATGGTGGTACTGGTTACACTAACGTTTGCCTTGCTAAGATTTTCACCCAACCGTGCACCAAAAAAGATGGACTTTAGTGTGTGCAAATTATACCTTAATGAAAAACATCTTATTAAAGGAAATTATCACATGCCAAAAAAAATTTTTTTTCACCCTAACTGCCATCTTGTCTCAAAGTTCCCCTTCTGCCTTTATCCACACTTATTTAAAGGCAATGATCAATAATCCCATTATATCACCCTTTGTCTCTCTTCCTTTGTTTTCACTTCATGCTTGCAGTTTTACTTAACCGTTTATAATGGTTGCATAATAGTCCACCAGGAAAATTTCCCAGTGACTGAGTCATTCCCTTCCTGCAAAACTCTTGGCTTTGTTATATTTCATCACCCGTTATAAATAAGGTGGTTGTAAACACCTTTCCATGTGCAGCTTTTTATCTCTCTGAATTTTTATTCCCCCCCCGGATAAATTCCCGGGTATGGGGTTTAGGGCACAGACAGGCTGGTAGTTCCAGTCTCAAGGTCAAGTCCAGTTTACAAGAACAAAGAGCCACAAATAATGAAAGTATCACAGTACCCATGTCCGATGATATCTGTCTCCAGCTCACCAGTGTCACAGGAAGTAAGAGGCAGGCCCATTATTCTCCCAGCTTGCTTTTCTCAATTACCAGTGAGGATATTCTTTGTTAGTTTATTTTCCTGCTAAATTGCTTCTTACACGAATTGCTTGGCTGTCCTTCCATCACTCAGTCAACAGGACCTGGCTGAAGTCTTACATCTTGTCCTGAGCATGTTGAAGTGGTAAAGCGGTCCCCAGCCAGCTTATTTTGGGGGGTGGGTTCTCGCGGCTCTGTGCTCGTAGGGATATTTATTTTCATCAGCACTTTCCATACAGATGTTCTCAGCATTTTTCTCTGATCATGGCTCTTAGTCTTCTTGTCGCGTTCTGTGGTTCGAGTTGCTCGAATGGAACTTTTCCATGATAAAGAATCAATATTCTACACAGTCTATGTTTCCTTTTCATTCTGTGGCCCTTCATATGGAATTTCTTTGGATCTAAGCCAGGGCTTCTCACCCAGGGGAGATTCTGTTCCCCCAGGGGACACTTGACAATGCTGGAGATATTTTTGGTTGTCACAACTGGGGGGGCTCTGAGTAGGTATGTTGGGGGTGCTACTGGGCTTGAGTGGGCAGAGCTCAGGGAAGCTGCCCAGGACAGCTCCCCACAACCACGAACGAGCTGGCCCAAAATGTCAGCGCTGCTGAGGTCGAGAAACCCTGCAGTAATTATTTGGAAAAATTCTGAGTTTGATCCCTACCTCACACCATATATCAGAATAAATTCCCGACAGGTGAGATGGTATAAGCCAGAACAGCCTCCAGTTTCTGGGATTCACCTCCTCTCCCCCAACTCAATTTGTGTATTTAAATGTGTGCAGCCTCCTACGATGTCAGCAGGTCGGATGAATGTGGGACACCTGGTCTCTGGGGGGGTCAGTGGAGTCCCCCAACCCAGTGCTTCTCAACTGGGGACGATTTGGGAACACTTGGCGATGTCTGGGGATATTTTTGGTTGTCACACTTGGGGAAAGGGGGAGCTGCTGGCTTCTAGTGGGGGAGCCCAGGGAGGCTGCTCAACACCCCACAATGCCCGGGATGCCCCAACACCCCACCCTGGAGAATGACCCAGCCCCGGGCACCCACGATGCCGATGTGAGAAATTCTGCTTTCTTGGGTGCTTCCCCCTTTCCTTCTCCTTGTCTCTGTTGAGAACATGCCTTCCTTCCCCTGGTTTTCTTAAACAGTGTGTGCACCATAGTCTCACCCCGACACCCGGGGCGGCTCTGTTTTCTGTGTAGTCGCTCTCCCTTTACAACCACCTTATAACATATTCTGGTCTGGGGGGGCACCAGGCTGTCTTCACTGTGTGGCCACTGGACACACTCCTCAAGGTTTTTGCACGGGAGGCTAACTAACTCGGGCGCGGCTCACCAGCCTTTCCCTCGGAAGCCAGCCTGGGGGGCTGGCAGAGGCCGTTGGGGTTTTATTTTAGGATGAACCTCACCCCTGACTCACGCCCAGGGCCCGAACCGGTGGCAGAGGCAGACCAGACTTTTGAACCTGCACTGGAGCATCCGGGCATCCCAGCGCCTTGCCCCCACCCTCTCGCCACGGAGCCCACCTGCAGCCCGGCCAGCTCATGTGTCTTTTCCAGAGTGGTGGCGGCCACCAAGGAACGTTCCGGCTGACTCAGCGTGGCTGCGTGTTTTGCCCGGGGTTGGTTTCTTCCTTGGCGGGGGCTGGCCCATGAGTCAGTGACTGGCTGGTGCCACGAGCCCAGACGAAGGCTCTGGAGTCTGCCAGGGGCTGCGGGGGGGGGGGGGCTGTCTCAGCATCTCAACCCCAATCCCACCCTCCCTGGCCCTGCCACGAGGCCTTGGTTATAGCCCAGTGCAGAGGGCAGTGCTCCTGGGCATTTTGCCACCAAAAGCCGAGCACATCTTAGATGCCGGAAGCTTCCAAGGGAGGTCACAGTGGGCATGGGGGGTGCCAGGGATCCGGGAGCAGGGGCCAGCCTCCAAGCATGGATGCCAACCGGGACTTCTGCCCCCTTCTGAGGAAAACACGCTGGGCGACCCAGCCGTCTTGTTCGCTGGGCACAGCTATATTTAGCTGCTGAGTAATTTAGGTATTTTTAAGCCGATCTCAGGGCTGTTTTCCCTGAGTTGGATGTTTTTTGGTGGCTGCTTTGATGCGTTCTGTTGAATCAGAGCCCTCCCTGGAGCCCAGTCTGGGGCTTTCCACTTGCAGAGCAAAACGCTCGAGCCTTTTCTGAGCCAGATGGCGTGGGACGTCCCCCAGAGTCCAGGAAGCTGGGGGGTGCCGGGGAACCCTTTAAAAAAAATTTGAACCATTCATCCAGACTGTTTGCAAGTTTCCAGGCTGTTGCTACAAATCACAGAGAGACATCCCTCTTTGCCCTGCCCACTATATGCCCTGATGGTGACATCTTACAAGATGAGAGCGAATATCAGAACGTGACTTCAACCCACTGGACTTGTCTGGAGCTCCCCAGTGCCGTGTGTGTGTGTGTTAAATGCTGTACTGTTTTATCACCCAGGCAGGTTGAGGTTCCACAGCATTTCTGCATCCATAGGGGAGCCCTGATGGTGTCCTTTTAAACCCACCCATCCCCCAAGCCCACCCTGGCAAATGCAAATCTGTCCCCCATCTCTGAACTTCTGTCATTTTGAATATATATGCAGAGCCACACAGCATGGCACCTTTTGAGATTGCTTTTTCTTCATCCCCACGCAGCACCCAAATGGTAGCGCATATCAGTAGTTCATTCCCACTTATTGCTAGCCGAGCTGGGATTATTTGAAGATCTGAGATCTGCCCCTCGTTTCCAGAAGCTGCCCAGCGCCACTGACGATGAAACTCGACACTGATGAGCTGTGTCCTGAGGGAAGCAATGGGTGCGACTTCGTCACCTGGTTCCGTGTCTTACCCGGCAGGGCCGAGGGCATCTGACTGTCCCCTCTGCACCCCAAACCCCCATCAGCACCAACCCCAAAACTGGGGTCCTCCTGGAACTGCTGATTCCCAGGCCTGGATCGTTCTCTGGAGCGGGGACTCTCTGGGGCACTGGGGAGTGTCGAGCAGCGTCCCCAGGCTCCCCAGCCCCCTCCGCAGTCATGACACCCCAAACTGCCTCCAGACATCACCCCATGTCTGCTGGGGAGCAGGGGCATCCCCCCGCTGGAGACCCCTGTCCTGGGGCTCACCAGTGAAGCCTGGTGGAGGATGCAGAGTTTTCACTGCCCCCAAGAACAGCTGAGTTATAAAAATAAGCTCACCTCGCTCAGTCGTGGTGAGGGGGGGACGCAGACTGTCCCAGCCTCTGTGTTCCTGGGCATCTCTCCTGGAGAAGCAGAGACTTAGGATCAGGCAGAAACTGGTGCGAAAATGTTCCTGGCAAATGTGGGAGGCAGAGCCAGGCAGCCAAAGCTCCACAGGTGAATGGTTTACCTGCTGTGGCAAATGGTTTCTGCTCCTCGGCCATAAAAAGAGCCAAAAGGGTGATGTGCAGGCTGGCGTCCTCTCC
>PVKY010002821.1:0-23880 GCA_004027775.1 Bradypus variegatus | reverse complement strand
GGCGAGGCCACCCATTACTCTGGGTTCACCTCCCCGCTACTCCAACAAAAGTGCTCTCGCCGTACATTTCTCTTATAGCTGCCCTCATAACTAAAGGCCGGCAAACTAGTCGCCAACTGTTTGGAAGAGACCCCGATTCCCTTATCGTCCCATACACTCAAGATCAAATCCATTGGCTTTTCCAAACCGACGACGAATGGGCTGTCGCATGGTCTTTGTTTCTAGGTGATATTGACAACCATTACCCAAGCGATCCGTTAATCCAGTTCGCCAAATTCCATCAATTCACCTTCCCAAAGGTCACTAAAACAAAACCAATAGACTCAGCTATCTTAGTCTTTACTGATGGTTCAGCAAATGGAACCGCAGCATATGTTATCCAGGGCAAAAAATTTTCCACGCACTCTCCCTATACTTCAGCTCAACTTGTCGAGCTCTATGCAGTCCTACAGGTCTTTTCCCATCTTCAAGACCAACCTTTTAATTTATACACTGACAGCGCATATATAGCTCAGTCTGTACCGCTATTAGAAACAACTCCATTTATTAAACCGACCACCAATGGAGTCCCCTTATTCTCAAAACTACAAAAATTAATTCTTAAACGACAGCACCCCTTTTTCATGGGACACCTCCGTGCCCACCAAAACCTACCAGGCCCTCTAACGGAAGGCAACGCGCTGGCAGATGCTGCCACTCAGCTAATATGTCCCAACCTCTGCGATTCTTTAACCTTAGCTTCCCAAGCCCATGCTCAACACCACCTAAATGCAAATACTATCCGTTTAAAATTCAACATTACAAGGGAGCAGGCAAGGGAAATTGTTAAAGCCTGCAAAAATTGCGTGACCCCGTTGCCAGTCCCTCATGTGGGAGTCAACCCGAAAGGACTCATCCCAAATGAAATCTGGCAAATGGACGTCACCCATTTTGCCAGCTTTGGGCAACTCAAATATGTTCATGTTTGCGTTGACACATGTAGTGGATTCATTCAGGCCAGCCTACAAACGGGAGAGGCTTCAAAACACGTCATCTCCCATTTGCTACATTGCTTCACCATTTTAGGCCAGCCTAAACTCATTAAAACAGACAATGGACCTGGGTATACTGGAAAAAATTTTCAAGCCTTCTGTCAGCAGTTACAAATTAAGCATACCACAGGAATACCATATAACCCCTAAGGCCAGGGAATGGTAGAACGGGCACATCGCACCCTAAAAAATACCCTGTGCCGCCTAACAGAAAGCACTCTCAATCTCACAAAACAACGTCCCCGAGACCTTCTACACCATGCTCTTCTTGTTCTTAACTTCTTAACTCTAGATGTCGAAGGACAATCTGCCACTGATAGGCACTGGCACCCCAAAACACAAATACAACAAGCCACCGTTACGTGGCGCGACCCCTTAACTTCAAAATGGAACGGGCCTGACCCCGTTATCATTTGGGGACGAGGCTCTGCTTGTGTATATGATCAAAAGAAGGAAGGCCCTCGCTGGCTTCCAGAACGGCTAATAAGACATGTTAGTCCCCCACTGTCGGAGCAAGCCACTGAATCATCACTCTCTTCCCTTTCCTCTAATAATAACCTTTCCAGGGTGAAAACCTCTCCCTGAGAAATTTTTCTTTTCTCTCTCCCTTTCAGAATGTCACCAATCTTGCTGGAACCCGGAAGACGCCCAACCTACACACAGCCGACGATCAAAAAAGTCCTGCTCACAGGTTTGCCCCATCACTGATGCCACATGAATTACTGGCTCTTACTAATTATTCTTCTAGCCCTGCTGCTCGCAGCCCGGCTAGCAGCCGTTGCTCCTAAAGATTGGAATCCAGTAGAAAAAATTCTGCTTGCTGTAGCATATTTATGCACTGTAGGGTGCATCGCTCTGCTAGCCTGTTTTCCCTAACCTAAGAATATCCATAAGCCCCTATCAATATGGTCTTGTTAAGCCTACTGCCATTTAAAGCTGCCACCTTATACCTTCTCCTACCAAGTGTGCTTAATAGCTTAACTGCCTTCCCCTCTAGCTTCAATTCCAACCCCCACCAGCCTTGGAAATGGACCTTAACACGGGTGGAAGATACCAAAATTGTACAAACACAGGTCACAGCAGGCCGCCCCGCCTTCGTTGTTCATGCCTGTGATCTAATACTGTTTCCGGAGGGCACACCGTGCCTTAACAAAGTGCGATGCTACATGTGCCCAGCCTCAAACCCCGGAAAACAATATTGCAATACTCCCAACCAATACTATTGTGCATACTGGGGGTGTGAAACATTGGCTACTAATTGGAAGCCTGCCACTGTTGATCATTACCTAACTCTAAAATGGGCCCCGTGGGGATGCAAACCCCGCGATTTCTCCATCAATTACATATACGATAAGTCAAACTGAAAAGCTAAACCTTACCGTACAACTGCCCACTGATCCCTCTTGGCTGACCGGTCGAACATGGGGCTTCAGGCTCTATGTGGAAGGGACCGACCCTGGAGGTCATATCGTAATAAAAAAGGAAGCAGTGCAGCAAACAAGCCCAATCGGACCAAATGTAGTGCTTGCGCCCCCGCGCCCGCGTCCAGTTACTCCTTCTCACAAGGCGAATAACAGTCCTCCCGCTAAAGAAAATCCTCCCACTAGTAAAGGTCCCCCCGCTACCTCTTCTACTCCCATCTCAACATTCTCACCCTCTCCCACGTCACTCGACGACCCACTCTGGCCAATGCTCCAAGCTTCCTTCCTTTCCTTAAACTCCTCTTATCCTAACCTTACTCGCAGTTGTTGGCTATGTTTCTCTACCAACCCCCCTTATTATGATGCCATAGCTGTTAATGCCTCATTTAATGTTTCTAATGAGGACAATCCCTCTCAATGTCTTTGGGGTAACAGAAAATTCGGTCTCACCGTGCAATCCGTTCTTCAATCTGGGCGATGCATTGGTAATATCACCCACTCCCGAAAAAGGGTCTGTGTACAGTCGCCCCCTCTACAACAGGGCAAATTTTACATCCCCCCAGCAGGGGCAAAATGGCTGTGCTCCTCCTCAGGGCTTACACCCTGCGTATCGGCAAAAGCCCTCGCTGATACAGGAGAGATGTGCGTCTTGGTGATAATGTTGCCCCATGTCCTCCACCATGAGGAAGAGGACCTTTATCAGCGCTGGAACACAAGGCCTCCAGCCACGCTGAGAAAAAAGAGAGAACTTACCACGGCTGTTACCATTGCTTCTCTTTTAGGTGCTGCTAGCCTAGCCACCGGAGCCACCTCTATCATCCTCCAACAACAAAGCGTCTCCAACCTTAGACAGGCAGTAGATGAAGACTTAGCCCACATAGAAACCTCCATCTCCTATCTTGAACAATCCCTTTCTTCTTTATCAGAGGTTGTTCTCCAAAACAGGAGAGGCTTAGACCTACTTTTCCTTAAGCAAGGAGGGTTTTGTGCTGCACTAGACGAAGAGTGTTGCTTTTATACTAACCATTCTGGCATAATTAAGGATTCCATGACCAAACTTAGGGAAGGAATTGCAAAACGCAAACGCGAACGGGAAGCCCAGGGAAGTTCCTCCTGGGGACTCAACGGAATCCTTTCTTACCTCCCCCCTATATTAGGCCCCTTACTAACCATACTCCTTATAATATCTTTTGCACCTTGGGCCATAAAGAAAATAATACAACTAATTAAGGACCAAATTGACTCAGCCCTAAGCAGGCCTATTCGAGTGCATTATCACCGGCTTCACCTCGCTGACCAAGGTGTAAATCCAGAATATCTGACTGCTACCCACCCTTACGGGTAAGAAAACCCCCTCCTACGGGAGCAGCATATAACTCGAAAGTATGCTTCTAGCTTATGCTATGATTGGTACCGCTGGGTGCGAGGCAAAGCACTGCAAAGGAGGGCCAGAACAATTAAAGGCCGTTTTCGAGCTCCTTGAGAAATATGCCTCATTTGCATAGGGGTTTGCTCTGCAAAAATTCCCCTCCCCAGAAAAACAGAGCCACCAACTTGAAGCCACCAACTCGGGTCTGGATAGCCAATGACGGGTAAGATCTGTCAAGAACCATCCAACCTAAGACAGGATGAGAGTCCATAGCTGGCACTCACCCAATGACGGGTAAGGATGGCTCCCATACAGACAACCTAAGACAGGCACAGCCCCGTAAGAGCCACAAACAACTTGGGGAATGAGGCCTCTATTTCCCCCAGCAGGTTAATGCCAAAGGAATGCTCGGTCAGCATCCTTCCTCCATCCTTTTGAAAAACAAAGGGAGGAGATGTTGGGGACAAATAAGGTAGCAGGTATAGTATCCACCCTCAGCGATGCCGGAAACATGCAGCATGGCCGCCAGGGCTGAGGCAAGAACAGCCTAAGCTGTCATCAGCCTCCTTTAAGGAAGTAATAGTAGTTCGCGCCAAAGGTACTAACCATACATCTGCCACCCGCCCTAGCAACAGCAGTCACCAATCCCAGAGCGCCACCGTCCCTACTAGCCACCCCCCCTTCTTCTAGAGTATATATACCCTGGCTCTTCAATAAAAGTTTGCAGCTTGATCAGAACACTGTCTTGCTGTCATTCTTCGTGTCTCTTGTCCCATACCATTCCTTTCCTCACAGGAGCTGGAGCCTCGGTTGATCGTCCCGTGGGCTGGGACAGGAGGGGTTCGTGCTAATGCCTGCCCTCACACCCAGCCCCGTTCCCCGCCCAGGAACCCCAGCTCCCCCCTCCCAGCCTGGTAACCTTACCCCTTGCTCAGACAGGCAAACTGAGGGCCACAGGTGTCAGGATTTGCTTCCCTGGTCCTACTTGTGGCAGCTTCCCCTTTGCAAGGGACATCCCACCCCAGAATGAATGAACATCCCAGGGTGCTCTAACACCTGTGCAACCCAGGGAAACTGAGGCAGGCAGGCCTGATGGGGACCTATAGAACCATAGGAGGCCAGCTTGGAGCAGAGAACTCTTCACCCTTCAAGACCCAGTGCCAAGTGCCCTTGCTCCAAACAAACGTTTCCACAGAAGGATGCAGACCCCTGCCCCATTTAAGCACCCCCTGCCCATGGCAGCTCCATCCCAGTTTTCTCGTGCGTTTATTTGCCTTCTTGTGAAATGTCTTCTCTCCCCTGAGCTCTGGGGGGCAGGGACCGAGTCTGTCTTGTTTCACCTTGACGTGAAATTCTTCTGTCTTCTCCCGCATGGGGTGAGGTGGAGGAAACAGTGCTGGGAGAGAAGGGCAGCCTCTGCGGACCCAGAACATTCCAGCTCTAATGAGTTTACACTCACTTCAGATTTTTCACACACACACACGCATAGGAGCCATCTCTTTTTGGAGCTAATTTTATAGATGGAGGAAGAAAAATCCATTAAATGTGTAAAAATGCCAAACGCCAGCCAGCAAAACGCAATGGGTGTTGAGGCCACTGTCAGGAGAGGTTGGGTGGCTTGGTTCCGAGTGATGGGAGGGTCACTCTCCCACCTGTGCCGCTGCCTGTGTGCGCCATGCTGGGACCCCTGCCCAGGTCACCCCCTGCCCTGCTCCCACATGAGGCACCGCGTTTTAAGGGACCCCTGAGGGAGCCTGACTCCTGGGAAATAGGGTTCGGTCCTGGGGAGGGGACCCTTCCTCACCCTCAGTGGATGCTCCATTAGTCAGTCAACAAACACCACTGTGAGCTAATTCAGGGAGGCAGCCGCCATGCAGCTGTGCCTCCCCCCCGGCCCAGCTCCCCAGAGTCAGGGGACATTCCAGACTTGCCGCCTCTGGGTGCATGACTGGGGGCAGGCTCTTGACCCATCCATGCCTCAGTTTCCCTGTCTGTGCAGGGGCAAGAGGAGGAATTCTTGCTCTCTGGCAGAGGGACAATTGGACACTCAGGTTTCCAGACCTCTGCCTGCACACGGGAATCAGTGTCAGCGCTCGTTGGGGGTCCCCTTTCATCAAGACTTCTCCCCCTCTTTGAGGGATTTCAACAATGGCCTGTGTGTTCCCAGTGGGGTGCCCAGCCGACCCCTCCAGGGGACTGCAGGACAGGGGTTCTCCATGGTCTTGACCCCCCTCAGTGCCCTGGACAGTGAGGGACACAGCCTGGGGCGGCCCCGTGACCCGGCCCTCCTCGCTGTCAGAAGGCACCAGCCCCTCGCTGACCTCTTCACGCCAAGGGGCTGGGAGCCCCTGAGGGCCGAACAGGGCTGTCCCAGCCACCGTGAGCCAGCGCCCCACAGGCCAGGGGCACAGAGTAGGTGCTCAGCTACCCAGGCGATGGCCGGGGAGACCCAGGAGGTGTTGGCGCCTGGGCCACCCTCAGAGCCTCCCAGGCCGGTCCCGTGGCTTCTGCTTGGGGGTAGTGAGCACCCCGTCCCCCCGGAGCTGCCTGGGCATGACAGGGGCCACCGTCTGGGGAGAGGCCGGGTTAGGTGACCCCCGTGGACCCTGCTGGCCCAAGAGGTAAGACGATCCCGACGCCAGCCTCTGCAGTGTGCACCGCACCTGCCCACACCTGGGCACACCTGCCACAAACCCCTCAAAGGCTCCTTGCAGACTTACAAGGGGGGATTATCCCCATTTTACAGACAAGGAAACTGAGTCCAGGGCAGGTGTGGCTTGTCCAAGGTGTGTTCCAGGTCCAGGAGGGGGGTGGTGAGCCCAGCTCTGTGGTCCCCACTGCCCGCCCAGCCCCCGGGTGTGAGTGCCCTTCTGAAGCTGCTCATCATGCCCACCGTGGCCTCGGAGGGGTGGGCAACCTTCCTGCAAGGTGACAGGAATGCTGGGGACAGCCAGCATGGAGCTGTCTGCATGCCAAGCCCAGCTCGGGCCAGCTCCTCTGTGGTGTCCCCAAGGCCTCCTGTCTGTAGCTGGAGGGGAGGGGTGGCTGTCACCCCTCACAGGTCCAAGCCTGACCCGGGAGCCTTGGGAGTCAGGCACAGAGCAGCCCCAGGACCCCCACGACAAGGCCCCACCACCCCTGCCCGGGACATGGCAGGGACCACCCAGCTGTGGTGTGGGCTGGGTGCATGTGCCAGAAGACCCCTAAATGCATCAACAGAGCCACCAGGCGTCCAGAGTGGAAATGGGGACCTTTGGCAGGGGGAGGACAGTGCCCCCAGAAAAGGAACCTGGGAGGGGTAGCAGCTGGGGGCCTCAGCCACGCACCATTTCCACCCAGGCAAGAGACCCCAAGCCCGTCTGGGGTCCACAGACCCAGCCAAGAACGTCCCTCCCTCCGGACTGACGCTTAGTGATGGGGACAAGTGTGGGCAGGGGGTGGCCAGGCGGGGCCAAGCCAGGGCCCCTGGCTGCAGAGGGATGAGGTCTGGGGGGCAAGAAGCAACAAGATGCCAGTGGGACCTTGGCCTGGTGGTCCCAAGTCCCACCCCAGAGCCTTCTGGAACTGGGCCTGCGGCTGGAAAGGGTCCCCCAGGTGGTCCTCACTGCCACCCCTCCCCACTGCCCCCCAGGGATCCAGGATGGCTGTGACCTTAGAGCCACTATTTGGGGGCACATGGCTTGGTGGGCACAGGGTCCTTCCTCTGTGTGGATACATGGGGGGTAGGCTAAGAGGCAGACCCCTTAGGCTCAGGGACCCTCCCCTGGCAGGACAGAGCAGCCCCTGTGATGCCGCCACCCTGCAGCCTTGGGCCGCGAAGGAGGCTGCCAGGAGGATGGGCACCTGGGGAGGGGAAGGAGGGCGTTCTCGCCAAAGCCATGGCCGCAGCTCGCCAGCCCACCAGGACACCTGCTAAGTCACATGGATTTTCTGGACCATTAGGCAGGGCTGTTAGTTCAGGGCAGCTTTCTGGAAGGTTCTGTGGGCAGTCCTGACGCCCTCCAGACCGTGACAGGGATCCTGGCCCAGAGCCGACAGCCCAGCCCTGGGGGTGGGGGCCCCTCTGCCCTGGGCCCTCCTCCCAACGTCCCCTGGGGCCTGGGCCCTTGGTGGTCTATGTCCCACTGGCGACAGCCGCCTGCGGTGAGTGGGTGGGGGTCACCCGTCTGCAAAGAGGTGACCCTCAGCTCAGGTCTCCAAATAGACCCCACGGCCCTGGGACCCGCCTCAGGGGGCCTTAGGGTAACTCCAATCCTCCCTCCCCACCAAGGGAGACTAAACTTGGCAGACAAGTGAGGGGCCTTGGGCTCCGGGTCAGAGTGTGGTGGCCGGTGGGGACCGGCTGAGGCCAGGAGTGGGAAGGCACGGCAAGTGTGGTCAGGGGGCCACGGGGTGCCCCTCGCCTGGTCCTCCTTGGCAGCATGGGGCGGGGGCCAGTGCCCACGGCCCCCTTGGCAGCTGCCCTTGTGGATGAGGCCAAGCAACCGACACTGCCGCCATTTTCCCCGAGACTCTGACACATGGGAAGGGGAGGAGGGGGTGCCACAACAGGCTCCTGTGACCCGGGAGCTGTTAGGACATCCCTCCCCCAGTGCTGACGACACCCCCTCAATGAAGCCCCTGCCCTGCAACCCTGAGTCCACTCTGGGCCCCTCCACGCTCACAGAGAACTAGAATGATCTTGAAAACCAAACTTAGGGGGCAGGGGCAGCACCCTGGCAGGAGCACCCCCCAACTAGCTGCCCAGACGCTGCCTGTCAGGGGCACCCACCACGCGGGGACCGGGGCCGCCGGCAGGACCAGACACACGAGGCCGGAAGAGGGGGGGCTTTTAAATCACTTTTGTAAAAATGAGCAGCACCAACAAGACACGAAAGACCCCGTGAGACGACGCCCTCAAACCACCCGAGTCTGAGCCCTGGGGGTGCCCGGCCAGGCCGCGGCGCCGGCACGGGTCGCCCGGCGCCCCCAGGGCTTCCGCGGCCTCACTTGGGCCGCGTGATGACGCGCGTGGAGAAGTCGAAGAGGTCGCGGTTGATCTTGCGCAGGTTGCACGTCTCCTCCTCCAGCTCTGTCACGCGCATGCGCAGCTGATCCTGGCCGCCCAGCACGTTCTGGGGGGCGAGGGGGCGGGAGGGGCGTCGCGGACCCGCCCCCCGCACAGCAGCAGGAGCCCCGCCCCGCAGGGCAGGGGAGCAAGGTCCCCACTCCAGCAGGCGCACCCCCCGGGCCCCGCCCCCAGCATGACGCCCCTCGCGACCCCGTCCCCACACGTCCCTGCCCGCCCCTCCCAGACCCCGCCCACTAGGACGCTCCGCCCATGCCCCGCCCCCGGCCCCGCCCACCTTCTCCATGGTACCGCACAGCACCGCGTGCAGCTGCTCCACGCGCTCCAGGTAGCTGGGCTCCGAGCCCTGCGACAGAGGGGCCACGTCGCCGCCTTCCCGGCCCCCGCCCCGGCCCCAGCACCCGCCCCCGCGAGGAGACGCCCCGGGCCACCCCCGTCCTCAGGGAACGCGGCAGGGGTCTCCGCCCACCTAGGGGCGTGCGGGCGCACCTGCTGGTGGAGGCCCAGCCGCAGCGTGAGTGCCCCGCGGTGCTGCTCGTCCCCATGCTCGGCGCCCAGCAGGTGCCTGTTGAAGGTGGGCAGTGGCAGGCTGGGCCTGAGGTCAGGGCTGAGCATGGCCAGGGGTGCCAGCATGATGACGGCGTTCGTGACGGGGCCTGGGGGAGGGGGCACGTCAGCCCGCAGCCTGTCCCCTCGGTCGCCATCCCGGCTCAGAGGCTTAGCACACGCTGTTCCCCTTCCTGGGTGCTTTTCCCGGCAGCTCAGGCCCCAGGGAGCCCCTGAGTGAGCGGCTGCACTGAGGGGGTGCTCCCTGCTCTGGGGCCCTGGGAAGGCGGCTGTGAGGGGCCAGACCTAACAGAGGAGGGCATGGCCCTGACTCAGTGGTGCTGTTTCTGCCATCACAAGAGCAATCAGTGGTGACAGCCCCATCCTGTCTGAGGAGCTGGACTGTGGCCTGGGGGCACCCCGCACCCTGACAGGTGGTTGAGCAAGGGAGTAAGACAGGGAGGGCCACTGGCTCTGCCCTAGGGCTGGGCGAACGGGGCCTCCACTCAGCCGATCTTGGGGTCACCCACCCCCAGCTCTCCCCTCCCTGTGTGAGACCCTGGGCTCCCCCTGGTGCAGGGAAGGGCAATGGAGCGGCCCCGGTACCATCATACCAGCCCCCCTTCCTATCCCAGGTGGACATGTGGACCCTGTGGAGGAGCTGGTGCCGGGCCAGGAACATGGGACGGGACTGCCAAGGGTCCCCCAGGCCCCACCTTTGAGGGTCACAGTCCGCACACACTGCCGGCTCTGGACGTCCCAGAGGCGCACGGTCTCGTCATGGGAGCCCGAAAGGAGCAGGCTGCCGTCGGTGGACACGGACAGACAGGTCACCTGGTTCCTGAGGACAGACGGGCAGGGTTGGGGCCGAGGATGGACAAGTGGCCGACGCCCCCGGGGACAGGGCGGGCAGGCTGGGCCCTCACCTGTGCCCTCTGAACACCTTCCCACTCTCCTGCTCTGGCTGGAAGGTTTTCTCGCGCTGCCCGGGCTGCGGAGGCCAAGACACCCAGTGAGTGGTGGGGACAGCAGTGCCCTCGGCTCTGGGGTCACCACGGGGGGCCGCCCACTCCCCAGAACTGCACAGGGGGCACTGGGCCACTCACCCAGGTGCAGAGGTCAACCTGGAAGATGGAGCCGTCACTGCCACCACAGAAGATGTGGTGCTCGGCCAGGTCCATGGTCACAGCCACGATCCCCACGTCACACAGCACCGAGAGCAGCAGCTCGCCCGAGGAGACCTCCCAGAGCTGGGGGCAAAGCCGGGCGGGGGGGCCCCGGGATCGTCAGGGTGGGGAGAGGACAGGGCCGGGGGGTGCAGGACCAAATTGGGGGTCCTCAGCTGGGCTGCTGCCCTGGGGGGCCGTCCCCGAAATGGAGACTCTGTGCCCTTGCCCTGCAGCCCCCGCCACCTCCTCCTCAGGCAGGTCAGCCCTGGGGGCCCCCAGCCGCCGGCCCAGGTGTTGGGGTGCAGGGGGCTGGGAGAGTCTCTGCCGACTTAGGTGAGCTGCTTGCCGTCCTCTGGAAGAAGCTCAGAAGCCCCAGGATTAGACAGCGTCTGGATCCCCGACAGCCGAGGGAGCGGGTAACTCACTGGGCGGCTGCCAAGAAGCCGCTGGGCCCAGCGCCCAGATCGCGCGGAGTGGGAGGGTGGACTTGGCCGACGGCCGCGGGGTGCAGGGAGCCTACCTTCACTGTCTGGTCCAGTGAGGCCGTGGCCACCCGGGCCAGGGCCCCCCCAAAGCCGCAGTGCAGGTCTGTGACAGGCAGCGTGTGGCGGGACCAGACGTGCCGGGGGGCAGTGATCCTGGAGGGGTCCCCCTGCAGCACGCTGGGGGGTGGGAGGGAACGGGCAGTGCTTGGGGAAGGGCCCCACGCTTCCGCTGACTCTCCTATGCCCCTGCAACCCACAGGAGCCGGGCCCCTTTCCCACACACCACTGCGGACGGTTCCTGCGGCCCCCAAGTGTGGATCACTCTGCAGTGGCCGGGCCCCTCCTGCCAGCCCCCCGTCCTCTTCACTCCAGCCACCCCAGCTCCTCGGACGCTGTCCCCCTTCGGCCACAGCTCAAGGGGCCCCCTGCTGCTGAGCGACAGCTCCACAGCCCACTGCCCCCCAGAGCAGGGGGTCATGGCGGTACCTGCAGAGCCCCCACACCAGCACTAGGCAGTCCTTGCCCCCCGAGAGGAAGTGGCTGCTGTCTCCGGTGAACTGCAGGCACGAGACGTCCTGGTAGTGGCGGCTCAGGATGACCAGGAGGTTCCCCGTGGAGACCTGGTGAGGGACGAGAGGAGCTGGGCCTGCAGAGGGCACAGGGCCGCAGCTGCTGGGGCCCACCCCCACCTCCTGCCACGCCACCAGGGAGCAGCACAGAACTCCTGCCCGAGTGCCTGGCCCATGCCCACATTCCTTGGCCCGGGGAAGGACACGCACCTCACCCTCCTGCCCTCCATAACTCAGGGCTTGTGACAGCCACAGGGAGGGCCCGGGGCTTTCAGTCAAGGAGAGAGGAACAAGCCATTGAGGGGTCCCCTAAGGGCCTCAGGCCGGCTCCCTCACGAATTGACCCTAGTAGAAGCTGTTCTCCATCCAGACTCCAGCAGTGCTGGTGGGGGCTGTGGGAGTGCCCCAAGACTAAGGGAACTTGTGCCACAAATTCTTGGGGAGCAGGAGACCAGTCAGTGCAGAGAATGGGGGACCCAGTGGGGTGAGGAGCAAGATCCTCTCACAGCACCTGAGAAGGGCTATGGCATGGGTGGGGGGCCTCTTGTGCCCCACTGTGGGCTCAGCCTCTCCCCTGGGAAAGGGGGTAATGGGGGTGTGGTGTGTGACTTCTCACCCAATGCTTGATGACAGCTACCTGTGTGCAGGAGCTGGGGACTGAACCCCTGCTCCCCACACCCTCCTTTAACCAGGGAGAGAGAAGGGGGGTTCAAAAGCAGGGGAAACATGGTCTGCTGCGGGGATGCCCCCTTGTGCCAGGGCTGAGGCTGGCTAGAAACACCCTAAGTGGGTGGCACGGGCCCCACCAGCACCCAGCCCCTTAGGGTTCACTCTCAACCACCCATAACTCAGGGTCACCCCTCATCCCCAAACACCCCCATCTCAGGAGGGCCCAGTCCCCTGAATCTATGCACGACGCAGCTGCACCAAGTTGGCAGCAAAGGGCAAGAACGTCCACCATAGTAGGTAGCCTGGGAGGGGCCCGCGGCCCGCCCTGCCTCTCTGCCCGAGAGACCACACCCTAGTTCCAAAATCCCGACTGCTAGAGAAGCCTCCAAACGAACGCCCCTTGCATCTCCGTGGTCCTTCAGAAAACTCTTCTGCCGGGGCAGCTAAGGTTCTCCGCAACCCTCTGGGCGTGCAAGGTCGTTTTGTGGGTGAGGACCGGGTTGGGATGGGCAGAAACGGGGTTCCCGCTGCGCCTTCTGCCCCGGATCCCGCTCTGGCCGCACCGCTCCACGTGGGGGCCTCGCCCAGGGACCAGCAAGCTGCAGCCAGCTTCCTGGAACCCTGCGGGAGGGGCGTGACCGCGCCCGCTCATCTGCATAATCACGCCCACGCAGCGGCGCACGGCCCACCCGCACCCCACCCCGCTGACTGCAGCTATATATCTACATAACCAAGCCCCACTTATCTGCATAGCCGCTCCCTCTCATCTACATAACCACACCCACTTATCTGCCTGGCCAACCCCCGCGCTTATCTACATAGCCACACCTGCTCATCTACATAACCACACCCCCTCGGTCACACGCTGCCCACAACAAACTCCAGCCTTTTAACAGAGCTGGCCAGGTCTGCAACCAGGATATTCAGAAACGGTCTATAGAGCCCTGGGCTGGGGGCGCGGGGGGAGTGAGGGGACCTGGGGGAGAGGGCCCTGCCCTCTAGAAGTAGCTTTCTGTTCTTGTCACTTTAGGCTTGTGACCCTCAAGTGCGGCCACCGTGTCGGAGGAGATGCGCTCACCACGATCCCCGCGTGGGAGCGGCGCGTGGCCAAGCCGAGGTCACCCGAGCAGCAGCTCGCCCACCGCCATAGGGGTCTGGGCCTGGCGGTGGCGTCCTGGTGCCCCTGCGGGGGCCACTCTGGCGGTCCCCGTGTCGCGGGAGAGCAGCCACTCACCTCCCACAGGTACAGGCTCTCCGAAATCCCCGCCAGGACGTACAGGCCGTTGGGCGCTGCGGTCAGACAGGTGACCGGCCCGGGGCACATGATCTTCTGCTGCAGCTGGTCCTGCAGGACACGGCGGCCCGGTGAGCACCGGGCGGCAGGGGTCCCCTAGGCCAGGGGCGGCGGGGGCGAGGGGACGCCGCCTAAGGAAGGGCCCTGGGGCAGGAGCCGGGGTAGGGGAAGGGGGCTCGGAGAGAGGGGCCGCATCTTGGGGTGGCTGAGAAAGGGAAAGCCGTGATGGTCAAGGGGTCTCCTTTTTGGGGAGAAAAGGGTCCATGAATAAGACTCCTGCGCTACCCCCTTTAGGGAGAGCTCAGCGTCGCGCGTGCGCACAAGCGCCCCAACTGGTCCCACCCGCCCCAAGGCGCGCTCCTCCCACCACAAAAAGCCCCCAGACCCGCGCATGCGCACAACCCCCAACTAGATTTCCCGCGCCCCCATCCCCGCCCTGCCTCAGGGCGCTTGCAACCTCTTCCGACCCAAACTTTCCCCAGTCTCGGGCGCGCGCAGCCCCCAACGTAGCCCGGTCCCGTGCGCGCGCCGCCCGCACCTTCCGCTGAAGCTCCCAGGCGCTGATGTAGTTCTTGCCCAGCTGCGCCGCTAGCAGGTACTCGCCGTTCAGCAGCGCCAGGCCGTGAGGCCCGGCCTGGCCGCCTCGGTACGTGAGCAGGTTGGCGCCCGAGTGCAGCTCCCAGACGATGCAGCTCCAGAGCTGGCCCGCCGAGTCCGTACACACCGCCACCTCCATGGGCGCCGCCATTTTGCCAGCTCCGCGGCCCCAGTAGTGCGTCATGACCAGCGAGATGCTGGCGTCGTCGTCGCACGGGCTAGAGAGGACTGTGGACTCACGCATGCGCACACTCCTCGGGGCGGGGTCTGGCCTGCGAAATTGCCTTTTCCCCCCTTGCGCCCGAGAGGGTGGGGGGCGCGCGGGGCGGGGCGACCTCCTCCAAGAAAACGGATGGAGAGCGAGTCCTGCATCTCCTTGGCGACGTGTCGCGGTCTCTGGGATCCTCTTGTGCATTATTTTTCATTTTCAAATAATAAAGCTCGCACTCCCGCCCGTGACCGCCTCCTCGGGGACCCTCCTTCCGGGGGCCGCGGGATCCACGTCTCATTTCAGTGGCGCGGGCCGCCCTGCGCACCCGACCCCGGCCCGGCCCGGGCCCTTGGGAGGGGCAGGTGTAGTGAGGCCGACGCGGCCGCCAGGCGGCAGGTGGGAGCCGTCGGGGGCACCCCGGCTACGTGGGGAAGGGGCTGCCTGGTCCGGGCAAGTGTGTGCGGAAGTCCTGTGGCGGGGCCGTGGGAAGGGGGTCTGGGCTGGAGATTTTCCCGGGGGCAGGGAGCAAAAGGAGGTTCACCCGACCCCCCAGGCTCTGCCAAGTGGGGAAACTGAGGCGGGGGCTACCTCGTGGGAAGACAGACGGGCGCTGGAACCAGTGTTTCCCGTCTTCCATCCCTGGGAACGGCTGACCGCCCTTCCTGGGTTCCTTGAAAGGTGATTTTAGGGCGTGAATAAGAAAAAGTATCTCGAATGCTGATTTATGCTTTTCAAACCGTTTCCCAAAACCCGAATCTTTCCTCAGATCCTGAAGGACCCCCAGCCCCCGCCGGCTGCTCCGTGGCCCCTCGCGGCCGCCCCTCCCCGCCCCCCTCCCCTGGGACCGGGCCTGGCCAGGCTGCTGTGTAAGGTCAGAGGTCACCCCGCCCCCAGCGCGGTTCCGGAATGAAGACAGACGAGTTGTGTCAGGGGCCAGGACAAAAGCCAAACTGCGGGGGACGTGGCTGGACCACCCAGCGCCGAGCCTCCCTGGGGCCAGCTGGGCGCCTGCTTCCGTGCGGGGGTGGGGGGTGGGGGGGAGCCGGAGCGGGGAA
This sequence comes from Bradypus variegatus, assembly GCA_004027775.1. NCBI lineage: Eukaryota > Metazoa > Chordata > Mammalia > Pilosa > Bradypodidae > Bradypus > Bradypus variegatus. The sequence goes on along the minus strand of PVKY010002821.1, from coordinate 8,396 downwards.
ACTGAGGCACTGGGCCCTGCGCGACCCCACTGGGTTCCCTGGGCATTTACTGAGCTATTGAGCACCTCCTGTTTGCCGGGCACAAGCTCCGTTTGCTGCCTCCAGCCCCATCTCAGTCCTGGGGGACGTGCAGACGGTCCCGGGCAGCCCCCCCTTCTCTGCGGGAAGGAAGGTGGTGACATGAAGGAGAGGCCCCTTTCCGGCCCTCTGTGGCCCTGGACTCCCTAACTGGGCGCGGGGTTGAGTTTCTCCTCCTGGGAGCCCCCATGGTCCCCGGGGCAGGGGAGGCAGAGGAACTGCCGTCTGGGGGGACCCCGGGCCCCTCTCTGGCCCCCTTAGCTGGGGAGTGAGAGGTGGCACTGGGCAGCCCAGGCTGTGGGGAAGGGGCTTTTTCATCTGCTCTATCCTCTCCCTGGTGGCGGGCGGCCCAGGAGGTCCAGATGGGGTGCCCTGTGCTCTCGAACGTCTTTCTAGGCCCCAGACCCCTTCCAGGCAGGCAGTGAGGTGCAGCCTCCTCTTTTCTGGCATGAGAGGACAGTGCCCTGTTTTCCCCTTTTCCAAGCAGGGATGAAACAGCCCAGGTGATGGTGCAGGAGCCGCTGGTCATGGCAGGAAGGCACCGAGTGTTTTCCCTTGCCCCGATCCAGGCTTTGGGGTGACCCAGTCCGGGCTAGTGAAGGCCAGAGGTGGCTGGAGCTGGGGGCATGGGAGCTGGGGAGCTGGGGACATGGGATCTGGGGGGCAGGGGGGCTGGGGCTGTGGGAGCTGCCGGCCGGGCCTGTCCCCATCTGGACACACTGACCGAGCCTGTCACAACCCATGCACAGGGCCTGGGTGGGGACACGAGGTGGAGGACACCCCTGAGGCTCTTACAGCCAAAATCCTGGGCCCTGCTCCCTGGTTTGGGTCTGGAGAACACAGTAAATCCCATTTAGTCGCCTGGACTGGGGGTTGGAAACTGCCAGTCTGAGTGCAAATCCAGCCCTGGGCCTTGTCTCTTCAGGGTTGAATGGAGCCCCCCAAAAAGTTCAGTTCAAATCCTCGCCTGGTTCTGGGAATGTGATGTTTGGGGACAGGTCTTTGAGGACGGGACTATTACAAGGAGACCAAAGGGGAGAGCCGGACGGGGCCTGGCGGAGGGGAGGAGGCCGAGTGCCACTGAGGCAGGGGCTGGGTGGGTCCATCCCGATTTGAGCGGCTGCAGGGCCATGCCCGCTCTGAGTTTGGACGTCTGGCCAACTGGGAAATAATGTATGTCTGTTTTAAGCCACTCCATTTGTGGCAGCCACAGGGAACAAGAACAGGGCCACAGAGTATCAAAACGCAAAACGTGAACATGTCTTCAACCTTGGGGAAGACAGAAGTCAGGGTGAACTCCAGGCCCCCTCCCCACCCCAGGACTCCCCTGACCCAGCAGGCCAGATCCGGGGAGCCCTGGTCCCTGGGACATTCTGAGCAGCCTTGTCCTTGGGTTGCTCAGGTGATGAGCTGCCCGTCAGCAGGGGTAGCCAAGGGGAGGCTCGGAGGAGCAGGCTCATGCACTGTGTGCAAACCCATTGGAGGGCTGTTGAGGGAAGATTCTAGCTGGGCTGCCCTGGAGGGTGGGGGAAAATGAAGGGAGGGGGAACTACACTTGCGTCGCCCCCAGAGCGAGCCCCCGATCTCCAGGAACAGGTTCTCCTGGTCAGGGGCAGAGGGAAGGGCCACCCCAGACACAAGACTGGCCTGGGAAGGACCTGGCCAAGGCAGGGGTGTGTGGTGTCACCCAGCTACCTCCCTGTCACCCCCAGAATCTTAAAGCCAGTGCCAGAGTGTACTCCTGAACCCTGAGCCCCCACTTCTGCGGCCACTGCTCGCCCGGGGCCAGCCGGGGCCTCCCTGGCCACCCAACTCGATGCCAGCAGCGCCCCCCTCCTCGTCATGACAACCAAGAATGTCTCCCGATGTCCCCAAGTGTCCCCAGGGACACTGAGCCCCCATCCACTCGCCCACCGCAGCCTGACACCAAAAAACCACACGGGTGACGCGTGTTCTGTTAAAAGTCAGAAGTGTTTTGTCTTGTTTTAATATCTCATCAACTTTACAGGGTTACAATTGTCTTAAATATTTCTGAAGTTTAAATACAATCTGCATAATAATGTTATAAAATGTAAACTTTCAGTGTTCTTTTAAATTTCAAAATCACACCTTTTTTTTTCTACTCTTTTTTGGTCTTTTTGTCTTTTTTTTTCCCCCTTTTAATACCTGAATGTTCTGCAAAAACTGAAATTGTCACGGGCTGCCCCATGTGGCCAGGGCATGACAACTGCACCCAGACAGAGGTAGAGTGTGGTTTTGCCTTTTTTTTTTAAGTTTTCTTCTTTTGTTTCCTTTTACCTGAGTTCAGGCGTCTCCACGCCTTCTAACAAACCCCAGAGAAACTGAAATTTCACATGCCAACAAGGAAAGACTGAATGTCATATGTTTGCCGAGAGGAAAGACAAAAAACGCAAAAGCAAAATTAGGAAGAAGGGGGAGAAAAAAAGGAACAAAGTGGGCAGAAAATGATAAAAGCGATAAAAGTGACTGTACAAACACACAGCTATGAATCGCAGCCCGGCTGCCCCAATAGCTGGGAAGTCCTGCGGCTGGTTTAAGGGTCACAAGGAAGATTCTAGAAGCAGCCCTTCCACAAGGAAGATTCTAGAAGCAGCCCTTCCACAACCATCTCCAGAGCAGGGGGCGCCCCCACAAAGCCCTCGCAACCCTGAGTCTGGGGGACCCCCCATGCTGTCCCCTTGCCGTGCCGCCGGGTCCCATAGGTTCCGGCAAGTTCCGGAACTGAGACTGCCTGTGCTGAGAGTCCTCAGGACAGAGACCCCGGTTTGCATAGGCGGTGCTGAGCTGCACCCCAGAAAGCGCCCCTGACCTTACATCCTGACAGATGCACGGCCGGGAGATGGGGATCGAACGCAGCCCCCGAGGCACCCAGGACGGGGGTCCCGAGGACCCTCCCTTATGCTCCCACCAAGCCAGGGTCCCCTCCAGCGTGGCTCCCCACCTGGGGTAGGACAAGCCCCCCGCCCACCCCATCCCCCACAATCACGGGAATGAACAGCAGGTCAAGTCCTGAGTTAGCGTCCGGGAGGTGCCCGCTGGACCCCTGGCACCCAGACCCACGGACACCCAGACCCATGGACACCCAGATGCACGGACACGCCTCCCAGCCCATGGTGGGAGCAGGGGGTGCTTCCAGGGCTCCCGCGGACCCCCAGCGCAGCCCGACGGGATGGGGAGCAGGGCCCGGGAACCCAGTTTTTGGCATCAAAAGTGAGACCTGAGGTAGAATGAAATGCAGGGCAGAGATGTGCCCCGACGCGGGTGGGGGGCAGGCAAGGGCTCCAATGGGGACATGGCAGGAGATGGGGTGACCTGCCAGAGGAAACAGCCAGGGGACCCCCCAGAAGCCCACCCCTTCTCCAGGAAGGGGGGGCATCAAGAACCCTGAGACATACCGAAGAAAGGGGGTGCCCTCCCTGAAGACGTACGGCACGGCCCGTCCCAAGAGCAAACCCAGGGCTGGGGCTCGGCACCTGCCCCCCCAAATGTGTCCAAGGAAACAGCCCCAGGGAGCACGGGGGGCCCTGGATCATTATGTCAGCCCCCTGGGCCCAATTAGGGGGCAGCCCGGTGAATCCCCATGTGCCCCCCTGGGGAAATCAAAACCCAGCATGTGAGAAAGCACGACGGCCCCATGTACGCCCCTGGGGCTCGGCTCAGAGATCACCAGCCTCTGAAACGAGGTCCCGGCCCCGCTGCGGCCCCCCGAGGACCCCCTCCTCCAAGCTGGGGGGCCGGGTGTGGAGGGGTGCAGCCTGTGGCCCCCAGAGAAAACAGAGAAACAGAAAAGGAGAAGAGAACAAGCAGATGCTCCAGTGTCCTCACCCTGAGCTGGGGGGGTTTCACCTCAACCCCTAATATTGATAGTCTCCGAGCACAGCCCTTTCCAGCCACAGAGGGTCCCCACCGGCCGAGAACGGGGGTCCCCAGGCTGCGCTCATCCCTGAGATGGGGCCCCCCTCCTGCACCCTCAGCCCCCTTTCCCAGCCACAAGCATCTTTGCTTCCTGGTTAAGACAAGAGGCCCCATCACGGGAGCACAGGCTGTCGGTCGGCACCGACGTCACCCCGAACCTCCAGACCCCGGCAGGCCCCCCCGGCCCCCCAGCACCTGAGTTCGTCTCCTCTGGCAGCCCCAGCCCTGGGCTCCAGTGTCCTGTACTTGCCAGCACCCCACTCACCACAGGAAATGCACAAAGGAACCCGGGCCCTCATGGGCAAATAAAAAAGTTATTACACTTGGTTTTTGGTGTGTTTTTTTTTTTTCTGCTTTTTTTTTTCTGCTTTTTCAAATCCAGTTTCCCTGAATGAACACAAATATATAGATATATATATCCTTTTCCTAAGGTTTGATTCCCCCATCAAAGAATAAAATAAAATATTTACATAACAAAACCCCGAAACCTCTTAAAAACCCGATATAGTTTGAATGTTGCCATTTCTTTAAAAAAAAAAACAAACCAACAACAACAACAAAAAATCTTCCCAAAACAACACGAAAAAATTCAGCTGATCTTGGCTCAGGGGCTTTCACACAAGGAGCTGGATGTGGTGAATGTGTGATGAATTGAAAACAACAAAAAAAGACAAAAAAATGAAACCACGCAGTGCAGGGATGCATGAGGTAAAAAGGCCTTAGATTGCAGCTGCTCCAGAGCGGACACCAGAGTCGCCAGTCCTCCCGGGCTGCAGGGAAACCCAGGGAAAGTTCTCCCTCTCTCGCTCATTCCAATTTCCTTTACTGCTCTCACAGTTGGTCTCTGAATGCCCAAAACCTGAGAAATTCAAGTGTTCCTTGGTTTTCCCCTGTTTTATTAAATTTTCTTTATATATATATGTATATCTATCTCTGCTTTCTTTTTGGCGTCAGCTGTGGCTCCTCTGTGGCTAGGTCCCCTCCCACCCGTATCTTCCGCCATCCCGGCCCCTGCTTGGCCCGCCTCGGCCCCCTGCCCAGTCTGGCGGGCTCCCGGGGAGGCGGGTGGAGAGGGACGCGGTTAAGGCAACGAGTTATTTGAGGTAGAAGATGTGGGGGGCGCGGAGGGCCCCGCCTGGCCGCCCGTGCCGCTGCTGGTCCCGCCGTTTCCTCCCCGGCTGCCGCCACCGCCTTTGCCGGGTGCTGAGGGTGGCGTGGGGGCCGGCGGCTGGGCAAATAGCACTCCTAGGGCAAGGAAGGACAGAGGCTAAGCAAGTGACGGGACTTCTAAAAGAGCATGTGACAGGGACAAGAGGCTCAGCGTGATACCGTCCAAGCTGTACATGTCTCAGCTTCCCCTACTCACACACGCACATCACACATGCACGCACGCACACACGCTCACACACAGCTGCTTGCATGGAGACTCCTGATTTTCCAGTGATTCCCAGCATTTTGGGGCTCATGGTCCCCCTCATACACAGCTGGCCCTTTCCCCTATAATATTGCATCTTATTTCAGGGCTAACTTCCCTCGGGGGCCCCAAAGGACCTCACTTTAGCCCCCCACCCCCAATCTTTACGCAGCAACCAAGCTGTTCAGTGTTGACAGCACCACCTCGTGGTTGACATGAACAATCGCTACATTCGTTTTCCGCAGAAAATTTGAAGTCACTTGTCATAAGCAGAACAGAACAATTGTCATGCACTTAGGGAGCCAGACCCCGTGCAAGCCACATGACAGTCTCTTATTCACCCCTTGACAGGGAAGCCCCTTTGCTCTGGACTGTTTGACCTGTAGAGCCCCCTGCTCCCCATGACCCCCTCCCTCTGAGAGAGAAGCGGTCAAGGAGGGTGGGGGCCCGGGGGGTCTTACCTGTGTACACGATGCCGTTAATCTCCACCGACATGCTAATACTGTGGCTGCCGTTGGAGCTGCTCACACTCACGGCCGCGTCCTGGCGGCCCTCGGAGGCTGTGGGAAGAAGACAGAAGAAGAAAAAGCATTACTCAGAGTCATAAACACATCTAGCAATGGTCGGTTTCCTGTCTTTGCCCCCCACAAGACTTTAAGCTGTGTCTGTCCTGGTTACTCTCCGTCCGAGTGCACACAGTAGGAGCTCAATAAATATTCATTGGTTGAGAACTCATCTGTGCACAATTTGCTTTTTTCACAGGTAGCAAAATGTTCCACGCTTTGATTTGCTCATTCTCTGGCTGAGCACACAAGTGGGCTCCAGGTTTCATATTACAAACGACACTGGAACAAACACCCTTGTACATGTGTGCTTCCTCGTACACCTAGGGTAGTAGACACCAGGTGGAACCACAAGGCCACAGGGCATGAACGCTTTCCATTTTGAAAGACTTCACCAAGTTGCTGTCTATTTATGTTCTAACCAGTGGGAACAAGGGAACCCATTTCTCCACATCCTGGCCAAGCTGGACATTATCAAACTTCAGATGGTGAAAAATGGCATCGCCTCGTTAACTTGCAAAGCCCCAACTAGATGGAATTGAACAACTTTTCTTATGAATCTCCTAGTCAGAGCTGCTCAATTTTGTATGTAATTTTTGCCCTTTTTCTTCTTATTGATTTGTAGGCACTCTTTACATATGTTGGCTACGAGGTCCTCATCTGTTATACACACAGAGAACACAGAGGGTCTGCGTCCCAGGATTCATACCTTGGCTGTTGATCCGGATGCTCATGGGCAGCTGGGCCGTCATGGCCAGGAAGTTCTGCTGCAGGGCTCTCTGCATGAGCCGCTGCTGCTCATCGGTCACCAGGGCCATCTTCTTCTCAGGAGGTTCCCCAGACTCCAGCTTCTCCCGAAAATGCTCCAGGGCAGCCGCCTGGGCCGCCACGGCCGCCTGAGCTGCTGCTGCTTGCACCGCCGCGGCCTGGGCTGCCACGACAGGGTGGCCGGCCAGGGAGACAGGCAGGCGGCCAGGGACCGCGATGGGGATGGCCGGGTCTTCCTCTAGGCGGAGGGAAGAGGAGTCAGTGGCCAGAAGGGACTAGCGGTGGCCCGCCCTGTCTTCCACCCCAGGAGGAAGGTAAGCAGGTAGGACTTTAAATGGACATGAGAGCCATAAAATCCTGTCTCCTATCAAACATCAGTAAAGATGGTGACATGGATGCATCATTGTATTAATTCTAGTTATAGTAATAGTCACTTATCACTATTACGTATTAGTGTTATCTATCTAATAGTACATAATTTCATGTAATAAATACAAGTTATAATAACAACAAGACAATGACTGGTGACGTCTGCCTTGGGAGCTCACTGTCCCGCGGCACGCTTGAGACTTCAAACACTGAACTCGCCCCAACGATTCTCCAAAGGAGGGATAATTTCCCCTGCTTTACCCATAAAGAAAGCCCGGCTCAAAATGGGGTAGGAACTGGCCCAGGGGGACCCAGCAGTAGCTTCAGGGGTGGCTCGAGGCATAACATGCTAGGCCTATACTACACTCCCCACAGCTTCCAAGAGTGCGTGTTGATAAGGATTCTGAAGCTCAAAGAGAACGAGCACAGTGATCAACTAGTTATGTCTGCCCCGGGCAAAAGACTGGAAAAGAGGATGGTGATTAGTAGTGTCTGCCACAGCCGATGACACGATGCTAATTGACTAGTAATGCCTGCCATGGGATGAGGAGAGAATGCGGTGCTCAATTAGTAACATCTGCCTCAGTGTGGGATCGGGGAAATGGTGATGAACTAGTCATGTCTGCAACAGGCATAGGTGAGGACAAAGGCGAGCAGTATGTTGGCCATGGGGGACAGTGATTATTACTATCTATCCTGGGCATGGGGCCGGGAAACGGGGGTTGATTGGTGATGCCTGCCACTGGCACAGCACTGGCAGCTACCCTGTGTGCTCCCACACTGGGCTGGGGGTCTATCACCCAGAGACTCCACATATCCAGGCCGAGGCTGGGCCGGGCCAGTGTCCTGCAGCCCCCTCACCTTTCTTGATCTTGGGGGCGGGGGTGATGGAGCTGCCGTTGGTGCTGGCCGCAAGGCCCAGGGAGGGCAGCTTGGGCGAGGAGAGCAGGCCGTGGGCCCCGCCCGGCGAGTAGGCAAAGAGCGAGCCCCCGAAGCTCTGGCGCCGCCCCTCCCGCCGGTTGCTATCGATGGCCGCCTGGAGCTCATTGGGGTTGCTGAGGCCGCGCTTCTCGCACTCATAGGGGTACAGGTACTTCATGTACCTGCGGGCAGTCAGCGGGGGCAGGGTGGCAGCTGGCATGCCTGCATGTTGCCCCCCACCTGGCAGTCACGGGCAGCCCCAGTGCTGCCGGCCCTCGCGCACGCTGTTCCCCATTCCAGTGCTCTTCCCAGCAGCCTCCCACGAAGCCCCCGAAACACATGGGGCC
>PVKY010002820.1:0-23872 GCA_004027775.1 Bradypus variegatus | reverse complement strand
GCCCCCCCCAGACCTTTTTAATTTATAACAGTTATACCACATTCAGGGTTAGAACTGACTGGCAACACATTATGGGGTGACTCCTAAACTCCAGGTACGATAAGGCGGGAGCAAGACAAAGAAGAGGCTCGTTGGATCAGCAAAAGGAAGCAACTTACATGCTGCAGTTTCTTTCTAACAGGTTCTCCTACAAAGTCAACCAGCCACTGTTAGAGAGGATTACCACAATAATTCACCACTGAAATAGGTACTGTAGTAGGCAGAAGGATTCCCTCCCCATCCCCTACCAAAAAAAGGTCCATGTCCTAATGCCCGGATCCTGTGAATATGTTAGGTTGCCTGGCAAAGGGGAATTAAGGTGGCAAATGGAACTAAGGTTGCTCATCAACTGACCTTAAAATACGGAGACTATCCTGGATAATCTGCGTGGGCCCGACATAATCACAAGGGTCCTTAAAACGGAAAATGGAAGCAGAAGAGACGGTCAGAAAGAGATGTAAGGACAGTGGTAAGCTCAAAGAGATGCAATATGAGAAGGACTCGGCCCACCAATGCTGGCTTTGAAGATAAAGAAGGGGGCTATCCACCCAGGAAGGTGGGCAGCCTCTAGAAATTGGAAAAGGCAAGGAAACAGATTCTCCCCTGGAGCCTCCAGAAAAGAATTCAGTCCTGCTGAACCCTTTTAGCCCAGCGAGACCTGTATTGAATTCTGACCTAGAGAATTGTCAGATAATACATTTGTGTTGTTTAAGGCACTACATTTGTGGTAACTTGTTACGGCATCAAATTGAACACTAATACAGGTACCATGAGCAACTTTAAAACTGCACAGCGGTCAGTCTGTGAAAAGAACAGGGCCTTTGAAACCATTTAGATGCAGTTCTGAATCCAGCCCAGAGATGTTGGGCAAGTTTGATCTGTAAAATGGAAATCAAAATACCATGTCACTGATCATGACGCTGAAGTAACATACTGCACTGAAAGCGTTTGCCAGACAATAAGAGCTCGATAAATGGTAGCCACGGGGTTTATTTTTACGACTTCCACTGGCCTGTTCCTAAACCCTCAAGGACTATTATCTTCCCATTTTATAGATGGGCAAACCCAAGCTCAAGGACGTAGATGATTTGCCCATGATTACAAAAGATTCTGAAGTAACTCAGGCCTATGACACCAAGGCCTTAGTTCTTTTCCTACAGATAAGAAGGCTGTCAAAATCACTTTAAAGGGATTTTTTTCTTTACTTTAAGAGAAACATAAATAAAAAAGTTAAGATTTGAGATAAAACAGTAACTTTCTTCTGAATTGTTCCCAGCTGTGGGAGGAAGCAGCAGCTTTAGCCACAACGAAACCTAAACAGAACTAAAAGTGGTTTAGATGGTTAAAAGACTTAGGTATGGATGGCTGAAATCAGAGAGGTTTATGGGCAGAATCAGGAACATGGGGGTTAGTGCCAATTTCATGGTAAAACCCCTGGAAACATCTACAGACCCCTGCTAAGGGTGTACCAAGACCTCCCAAGCAAAGTCTCAGTGTAAATCTTTTGAAGATGCCTTCTAGGGCCTGCTGCCTGCCAGGTGCTTTGCGGAGCAGCTAAAACACATTGTCTCATTTTATCCTTATCACAAGGCTAAGAGGTGAGCATTACTACCCCTCTTTACAGATGGCCTCCTGGAGGCTGCGATGATGACCTGGCACTCTGTACATGTGCTCATAAATGGAGGAGCCTGGTTTTTTAATCTGGACTAAATGATTCCGAAGTTGTGGCTTCCATGCTATCGCATGGTCTCTTGTTTGTTTTCTGAAAAGACATCAAGAAAATGCAAAGGAATACTTACAATGCAACAACAAGAAAACAAATAAACCAATTAAAAACTGGGCAATGGATCTGGAGACATCTCTCCAAAGATAAATGGCCAGAAAGCCCATGGAAAAGATGCTCAACATTATTAGCTATCAGGGAAAAGTAAATAAAAACCACAAGACACCATTTCACACCCACTAGGATGGCCAGAGTAAAAAAGACAGACAAAAAGAGTGTTAGCAAGGATGTGGAGGAATTGGAAACCTTATACATTGCTATATAAAACAGTGCATCTGACTTGGAAAAGTTTGAGTTTCTCAAAACATTAAACATGGGGGTTTCAGCAATTTTTTCTATAATATCAGGTAAACCTTTGGTTGGGGATAAATTTCTGAGAGAGGTTTTACAAAGCGTTGAAATGGAAGAAAACATTAAAATGCTGTTGCGGATGGCAAACGGTGAAAAAGAAATAGCAGGAAGAAACGATGAGCCTCAAGCTACTTTGCCAGGGCCTTTTTGGTTGGAAAGGTCAAATTTGTAACTGGATTTTGAGGAAGTAGTAAAAAGAAAAAAAAAATCCTTAGTGCCTGTGAGTGAACAAGATGGTGCATGCAAGTTGAGAACAGAGAAAATACTAAGGGAGACTTGCCACCAAGATAGAAAAAGGGTGATCCTGGGCCAGAAGAACAAGAGATTTCTCAAAATAGTACATGAACTAATGGAAGAAGTGAAAAACTGTGAAGAAATTTGTTTCAAATATGCTCCACTCTCTGAAATAAACACTGCTTTTAGAAGATCAACAAACTGGACATCATGACGACTTGTTTCAGCGTTTCATGATTTGTGCAGTATTAATACATTTACTTTTCCTTTCACATATTGAAACACTTTTGAATATACATTAAAGTTTTCATCCCTGGGCAATGTTATTTGTCCCTAGCACAGATAGAAACCTGAGAAATGTCTTTTTCAGGAAAAGTTTAAACCTGATAGATATAGATCCAAGCAATCCAATGAAACTACATTATTGATACAATAAATTATACTAAAATATGTCATGTATAAAATCATTCTTGCATCCTGTGAATAAACCCTGCTTTTTGAAACTTTTAAAAAAATCAATAGTTAAACATGGTGTTGCCATATGACTCAGCAATTCCTTTCCAGGATTATCTACTCAAGAGAAACAGAAACACATTCCCCCAAAAGTTTGTATACAAATGTTCATAGCATTATTCTTAACAGCCCCAAAGTGAAAACAATGTAAATGTCCATCAACTGATAAATGAAATTTTATATATTCATACCATGGAATATTATTCAGCAATTAAAAAGGAATGACGTACTGATACAGGCTACACCATGGATGAATCTCAAAAACATGATGCTAAGGGAAAGAGCCAGACACAAAAGGCCACATATTGTGTGATTCCACTTACATGCCCAGAACAGATCTATCTGTAGAGACAGACAGTAGATTAGTGGCTGCCTGGGGCTGGAGACAGGAGGGAAGTAATGCCTAATGACTGTTAATGGGCACAAGGTTTCTCTTTGGGGGTAATGGAAGGGTTCTAAAATTAGATTGTGCTGATGGTTGCATAGCTCTGTAAATATACTAAAAGACATTGAATTGAACACCTAAAACAAGTGAATTTCATGGTACATAAATTATATCTCAATAAAGCTTTTTTTTTTAAAGTTAAGACGTCTTTTCAATAATAGCTGGTGTGAGCACGCATTTCTTTTGCCATTCCACCTCCCAAACCTCCACCTCACAAAGGTGACTAGGTGGCCTGGATCGTTCCGTTCCCGGCGCTTGTATTTACGGATTTAGAACGTGTGGTGCGAGCCTCTGTACCAGGTTTAGTTTTTTAAACTATTTTTTAAAACTCTTCGGAAGGGAGAAGAGTTGGCAGAGGCATCTTTTAAAGCAACTCCCATCTGCACAGATTCGGACTCGGCAGTACAGTTCCGCCAAACCCAACAAAAAATTCTGCAGACTCACCTGGCGGGAGAAAGCGTCAAGCCCCAGTTGTAACAGCGCGCCCTTCCACCGCTGGAGTGCAAATGGGGGGTGAAATCTCCACAGCTGCCTCCCACGAACCCTGCCCCCGCCATCCCTCTCAGCCCTCTAGAGCCTGAACCAACCAGACGTACCTCTCTGGGACCAGGCACGTCTCCACTACAGCCTTCGCGCTCCGCTCGGAGACCAGCCCGGAAGCGAGGCAGAGCCTCTCCTCGGCAACCAACCCGGGGCCGGCCACGGCCGGGCGCCCCGGCGGGAAGAGCAGGATCCTCAAGGCGCCGGGACGGGACTCCCGGAGCAGAGCAACCGTGCGGGAGCGGGTGACCATCGCCTCTATGCCCGACTCCCAATACTCCCCACCCCCAATATTTGCAGAAAGAGTGAGTGAACGAGGCATGGCCCCCTCCTTTTGGAGCAGAGGGACTGCCTCAATGGGTCTAGAGAGGTGCACGTGGCGCACCCTCCGGAGCGGTCGCTGGTCGCTGACCAGCAGTCTGCAGGGTCCACCGCTGGGATGGACCCTGCAGAAAGGGAGTGTGTGCAGGCCTGGGGGACTTGATGCTCCCGGGGGCTCCGTCAGTCAGCACGTGCTGATGTTGCCAGCTTCTCGCGAACACGCACTCCCGGACCCGCCTCTCCGGGAACTAGGGGTCTGTGGCCGGCAGACCGGAGGCGCTGCCCCGCCGCCCCGGGATCTGGGCGGGAGGTGGCAGGGTTGGGAGGCGCCATCCTCAGAGGGGAGGGGCGCACGGTGGGGATGGGCGGCCCGCCGTCCGTCCACCGTCTGTCGCGGCGCCGGGGACACTCCCGCTGCCTCCGCTCGGTCCCCTCTTGTCCCTGGCAGTGTGGGGAGGGCTGTCGGGGGGCTTCCGTGGGTCGGGCCTCTCTCACTCAGAGAGGAAGGAGCTGGGGGAAGCCCCCGGCGCCCGCCGCCGCCGGAGAGCCGCGGAGCCCCGGGCAGTGCAGGCGCAGAAGACGAGCCCGGGCGGGGCCCCAGGCGGTAGAGCCTGTCGCCGTCCGTGTCCGGAGCGGCGGTCCGCGCCCGCCGGCTCGGCGCCCCGGGCCCCCCGCCCCGGGCCGGAGAGGCCCCACCCTGCCGGGCGTGGGCGACTGCCGGCCGGGGGTGCGCGGAGCTGCCCTGGCGGGCCTCGCCGCGGCCTCCAGCGCCCTCACCCCGGGGAATGCAGTGGTCCCCGGCCCCTGGCGCCTCTGCGTGTCTGGGCTGGACCTCCTCGCTCGCTGGCTCCTCGGTCACGACGCTCCTGAGCCGCGCCGGCCGGGCCCCCCCCATGGCGGCCAAGTGGTTCAAGGAGTTCCCCCTGAACCTGAAGGCCGTGTCGGAGCGGGCCAAGCCCGGTGGCGGCAGCGGCGGCAAACCGCGCAAGAACTCGGAGGCGGGCGGTGCGGGGCCAACCCCGGGCAAGGGCCGCAAGAACTCGGCGGCCGAGCTGGGGAGCGGCAGGGCGGGCGGCCCCCCCAAGGACAGCAGACTCTCCCGGGATAGCCTGCAGGGCCTGATTCAAGCCGCCGCGGGCAAGGGCCGCAAGAACTCCCGGGTCGCCGAGGAGGAGCCCCACCGGGGCGCAACCAAGAGCTCGGGCTGCAGCACCTACATCAACAGGCTTATCAAGGTGGACACTCAGGAGAAGAATGGGAAGAGCAACTATCCCAGCAGCAGCAGCAGCTCTTCCTCCGCGTCCTCTTCCCCTTCCTCCCTGGGCCCCGAACTGGACAAGGGCAGGATTATTAAGCAGCAAGAGACGGTAAGAATACAGCCCCCCTTTGTCCTCCTGTCCCCTCCTCAAAGCTAAACAGCGGGAGGGGACCATGGTGAACCTGCTCTGTATACCTAAGAGAGAAGGTGAGGATGTGTTCCTTAAGGTCCTTTCGCCCTCTACCATTCGATGACTCCTAAGCGCCCGCTTAAAATCAGTAGACTTTTTTAATCTTGAAAAAAAAACTCCTCGTTCTAGGGATGGGGTACTTTACAGAATTTAAATCCATTTAATTGTTAGCAGTTGTAAGAGTAATTAAATTTAATGTACCCACTTTGTTAGAGTTGACCCCCATATAGGTGTAGTTTATTTTAATTTTGACATCCAGGGAAGTTGCCAAGTTGGGCTTGTGTAAGACTTTTATCCTTTTGGGGCACACTGTGTTAGTATGAATTTCAAAGCTTCACTGAATGGGTTGGTCACCCTTTTCCATTGCCCGTTTTGTAGCTCCATCATTTTTTACGGTTCCACTTAGTAAAGAGCTTCTCAGAGCTTCAGTGACACCCCAAGATTACAGCTCTTTCATTCATCCCACAAACATGTTGAACAGCAGCCATATAGGATAAGGGACAGAGGGTTCTAAGGCTGTAGGGGATACAGAATATGACAAGGAAATGCCCGTAAGGAAATTACAGATCAGGAAAGAAGGTGTTTCCTGGCTTACACACTGGAAGTTTTCTGGGTGCTGTCCAATGTGGGAAGGTTAAGGAGTGTGAACATGTGAAGGGACTCACTACAGTCTTAATGGAAGATTTGGTGTTTTAATCAGCTCTAAGGGGAGATAAAAACTCAAAGCAAGCTTTCAGATTCCAGCTTAAGCAATCACCTCCTGTCAGGGTAATTCTAATGTTCCCTTGCCCAGTCTTCAAACACACTGCCTGCTCGGATTGAATCAGAAGCCCGTGGCACGTACCATGTGTGTCTGCATTGGGCACGTCTCCATTCATTCTTTCCACAGGTATTTAAAGCGTGCCCTCCCTGTGCCAGGCCCTGAAGGGAGAGCTGTGGAAAGCTGGACAGTGACCCAGCTCAGATACTGCTCAGTGGTCTACCTGGCTGCTTAAACCAGATCGTACGCTCCTTGAAGCCATGTTTTATGTTTGTCACTGTACCTTGCAAGTGCAGTACACACAGTGGGTAGTCAAGAAGACTGGATTGAGTGAGTGAGTAGCAGTCACGGTCCTCTGCAGTGGTTGCCTGGTTATTTTCATGGCTGTCGCTTCTGGATGTCTGAGGTTTCTTAGGCCATCTCCCCCCCAGCAGAGGGCTCCTGAGTAGGCTTTTCCCTCGTTTATCTGAATTCTTCCAGCCAGCTCCAGTGGGACTTCTCTGTGAACTCTTTGGAGAGTGTAACAAGAATCTGTGGAGCAGGGCTCAGGGCTTCCTCCCTGGTGAGGGTTCCTTAGCCCAGCTGCTGCTGAACAGGACAACTGCTCACACACCACCTCTTCGGGAGCTTTTCTCTTTTGGAGAGGAATAAGTGCTTTCTGACACAGATAAGGATCAAAGCTCTGTCCATCTGAGTAGAGTTTCCTATACAAATAAGTTTGCCTAAGAATTAGTGAACCTAGACTCCTACGATACTGTTTAGCACATTTCTCACTCATGAGGACTATTTCTTTAGAGCTGTTATAAATTCCTTGAGGGCAAGAAGCCAGGCCCTCAGCGTATTTTGACTCTCATGATACCAGGCACTACTGGTGGACCCTCAGTATTTTCTGGGTGATTGACTCACCCTGACTGCATTGTTCAGCTCGCTAGAATTTAAAGACCAAAATCATGGGGTATGTGGTAGTCCAGTTCATCTGTTTATGCTTTAAAGCCATAGACAACCCCTCTGCTCTCCCTACCCCCAACCTTGCCACCCTTTAACTCAGCAAATGCTTTATTGCTTGGAGAGGGAAAGGGAGGTGAAAAAGAACCATGTGGACATGTAAAAGAGTTTAGATGAATTGTTGCAAATGAAATAAACTACCAAAAAAGAAAAAATCAGATGTTTGTCAAACTGGTTGAATAACATGTTCCAGTACAAAAGCTACCTGGAAGTGGTTGGAAATTTTGACCTCTCCAGATCTGCAGGAGCTTTCAGTGGCCATTTTCATACAACTGATTCTCAGCAACTCTCCTCTCTTGTTCTTTTATAGGTCATCATTTTAGAAGACTATGCTGACCCCTATGATGCCAAACGGACGAAAGGTCAAAGGGATGCAGAGAGAGTGGGAGAGAATGATGGTTACATGGAACCCTATGATGCCCAGCAAATGATAACAGGTTAGTAATGAGGAGCTGCTTAATAGGGACTGAAATCTGTTAGTTGGAGCCTTGTAAAATAGTAACTTCATCTGGCAACTGAATGAAGTGATTTAACCAGATTCCACTGTCCAGAAAAAACAGAAATTAGACCCCAAAATTAAGTCTGAAATATCTAGTTAACTCCCTTGACAGCTTTTTTATTTTTCTGGAATTTTAGAATTTGCAGGTTTTTCAAGTTTTTCTAATTCTAGGCAAGGTGACATTTGTGAGTTTGCAAATCTGTTCAGAATGTGAACTTCAGTTTTAAGATTATTTATATTCTTGTTCACTTGCAGAAGCTTTGACATCCATAATTGGAGTCATGCATCTATACTGAGGAACAAAGATTTTAAATTGTTAAGAGAAACAAACATGACATGATCCGCCGTATTATAGAAGATTGTTTTTTCAACAAACCGTACAACATTGCAGCCAAAAACTTAATTACTAAGGAATGATTCCTAATCGCTGGTGTGAACCAAACCACTTAAAGTAAACCACCTAAAGCCAAAGTTGATTAATCTTGTAACTTTTCAAGGCAGAACGATTTCAATTTATGAGGTTTCACAAGTAATTGCCCTGTCATTTTGGTGTCCAACTTTCCTCTTTTACTTATATCTTTTAAGTTGGTGTCAGCGACATTTAAATAAACCCATAAACTAGTTATTGAGAGTTATTTGTGAATATTAAATTATTTATCCACAAGTTTGCCTTTAACATTCTTTGATGCATAATGAATCTGAGGGCTGACTCAAGGGATCCTTGTTTTAATGTCAAGGGTTTCATGCCTGGGAAAGAAATAATTGGTCACACATTAAAGACTTTGTCTCTTCTGTTAAAAAGCAGATTGAAAGGCTGTCAAGCTCAGACCTCATATGCACAGTCTCGGAACAGCTGAGCCGAGGGGTAACCGCAGCACCCTGGAAGGGTCAAGACAGGCTTCAGGATGCAAATGAGCTCTAACAGGAAAGCTCTGCTCTGCTTCCTGCTTCTCTGCTCAGAGAGATAAGGCCTCACATTGAGGAGGGTGTACCCTGGCCAGGCTGTGACCCTGAGGGTCACAGGACGGTGACCCCTAATGAAATCTGTGAATGAAAGGAAGTGAAAATGAACTTAGTCAGAATTTTTTTTAAATAGTGGAGGTTTGAAAGGAACAGGGAAAAGGGTTTAATTTTACATAAAATTGAGGAAAAGGATTTCTTTAAAAAGACATTGCTTAATTTTGATTCCACCTTTCTCTGTCCTTTGGCTTTTAGTCTTTTTTTTCTTTAACTGGATTAAGTAATTTATCTATACCATACCAGCTGTTTGTCTGTGGAGCTGCACTAATAATGGGCAAAGTGCTGTGCTTTTTAGAAAATGAGTATCTCTCTTTTTTTTTTTCATGTATTCCATATTAAGAGCTCTGTAAACTGGGGGACTGCAATACTGTCTCCCATGTTATGGTGGAGGTGGGGGACAACACACGAGGTCAAAGATACTCTGACTTACCTGTGCTCACAAGATGTTGTAAGAACCAGAGCAGAAGCAAGAACCCAGGTCTCCTTGCTCTAGATGAGTGGTCTGTCCCCTACACCAGGTGCCTCAGGACAAATATCTGAGATGATGTATTCAAAAGTGTTTTAAACTTTAAATATAAGTAAAGCATCTTTTGACTCAGACTCACAAAGAGAGTTGAATTCAAAAGTCAAAACTGTCCAATGTGAAATAAATGCAATAATAATAGCTAGTATTTAATATCTGAGTTCATTAAAGTTCCAGGCTCTGTTTTTTAAAGCAGTTTATATGAATAAATTCATTTAAGAATAAACAATGAACATGTTCAAATTGGTGAATAAATCCAAATTTGTAAAAAATGTATATTACTAACTTTATAGGTTAATAATCCAAGTGTACTTTGCATTTAACTTTTATAAAACATTATAGTAG
The DNA here is from genome assembly GCA_004027775.1 of Bradypus variegatus. NCBI lineage: Eukaryota > Metazoa > Chordata > Mammalia > Pilosa > Bradypodidae > Bradypus > Bradypus variegatus. The sequence continues at coordinate 14,046 of PVKY010002820.1, read as the reverse complement.
TGGATTTTAAAGTTGTTTCACTTGAAATAGCTATACCACAAAGCCCCTTCTCAGTGTAGAGAATATACCTCAACTTATCCCACCCATAGGTTACACAGCTGGACAGAATAACAGGAAGTGAGTTTATTGGAAGCTGGAAATAAAAGATTTGCTGCTTTTTTTTTTTAATCTTTTACTTTTTTTGTTTGGTTTTCTCCTTGTATGTTTGGTTGTCAGGTGCAAGTGCAGAAATTTTCCATATTTATTGGAAATTGCAAGGGATTTTTTAATTTATTCTAGCATTTCTGTATAAGATGGAAAGGTTCCCAATGAATATGATTTAATTGTGGGACACCTAATCTCTGTAATGCCTTTTTCTAGCTGTGGCGTGGCGATGACACTCCTGATTTTAACACTGTCTTGGGTATACTGTCTGTGATGTTATTTCATATCCCAACAAGAGAGGTATTTATTTACCCAAAAAATAATTATGAGACATTTATTTACCATGTGCTCAGCCCCGTGCTGGGCTGTAAGGAATAAGACTGACGTGACCCCTGCCCTTCGGGACCTCACAGTCTAAAGATGTAAAAGACTACCATCAATAAAGAAGGAAAGAAGTCAATGCAGAGTGGAGTAGTGCTGTGAGGAAGAAAATCAGGAGGGATCACACATGCATTGGGATTAGGGAAGAGATAACTGTGGGGTAAGAACACAGGTTCCCTTTATGAATAAATTCTCCCTTAGATTTAGCTAAAGGATTTTTCATAAAAAGAGATGACTCTGAATACAAGGCAGTTTTATGTAAACCTCTATTGTTTCTCTGGTAAATTAGCAGGAACGTTTTAGCTAGAAGAATTAGCAGAAATATTCTACATAATTAATAACTGCCAAATTAAAACTTTAGCATTGGAATGGTCTTTAGAAGTTCCCTAAGACAGCCATTGGGCAGCAAGAAAATTCCTTCTGCAGCTGGTATCAAACTGGCTACAAGCAATTGAGTGCTTATTTAGTGCCAAGCTTTCCGTATTGCCCCATTAACAACTCCATTCAGTGATTTTGACAGTCTGTATTTTATTTCACTTTGAGGAAACCATGGCTCAGAAAGATTGAATAACTTGTCTAAATTCCACAGCCGAAAGTGGAGGTACCAGGTCACCCAGCAACCTTTGGTTTTAGCTACTGAGCTCCAGTCAAGTGTTTTGGAAGGCTATTTAAAAATTTTTATTTTTGCCTCCAAACATTTTGTGAGTTTGTTTAAAATAGTCAACTCCAAAGGAGAACCTCATTGTTTGGGTCTCCATTTTTAAAAGTACCTATTATGGAAAAAAGAAAAATAGAAGAGTTTTCAATTTATCTTCTATACTCCTCTCATTTTACTTAAATTTCAGGGTTTCTGAATTATATCAGCTTTTGATTAGACAGTTGGATTTATTCAACATAAGAAAATATTAACATAATTTTAAATTAAAAGCTTTATCATTAGTAAAAGATGTAAGAAACTGTTGCCTAACCCTGTTTCTGATTCTAAGAGGAAAACAGCCCACAGCCTTATGAGGCTCTAAGTTTAACGTTTGGGAACATTATGAAATGGGCTAGGGGAAAAGTACGTTCTTTAGAAATTTTAATTAACATTTTACGGAAAATCTTATCTTGGGCATAAGGATGGTTTGGTAGAAAAAGCATGGGCTCTGGAGGAGTCAATGATTCCCCCACTGACTTTTGCCTAACTGTGGCCTGTTCACCTGTGAAAGTGGGGCTGACATGACTCTGAGCATTTTAGGGCTTTGCTGAGATGCTGTATATAACATGCCTAGTACAGACACACCCCAAAAATGTAGTGATTATTTAGACACTGCAGAGAGAGAATCCCATTTTCAAAGAGAATTCTGGACAATTATAAGGGCCATATTCATTGCAAACTACAATTAATTTTGTAAAAGAAAGTTTTCATCTTCTGCTAGGTTTTTACAGGTACACAGCATAGTCAGGTACCGCTAGAATTGGGAATTGAGAAGGGGAAATTTTCGGCCCACATTGTGTCTCACTCCAACCGGTTACCCATTCTCATCTATGTGGGCCAGTGGTCAGTTTCAGCCCTTGCTGCAAATGGGTGTTTATCTGCAGCCGGTTCACTGCTTTCTGTTGTCTGCCATGGTAAATGGCCTCTATCGGCAGCCAGGGTGTAGCTTCCTCTTGCCATTTCCTCCTTCTCAGGCTTGTTTCCTCTCGGAGCCAGCTCTGCACGTCAGGGTCTATTCTCCCTGCAGGAAGGGTCGGCTCACAGCCCTGCAATTGTTTGTTTCTATGGCGCCTCAGCTCGGAGGCAGCCAGGTGCTGGAGTGGGCTGGGAGGTTACTCCACTTGCAGGGGTAGAGGGGCCCTGCCCCCAAGCCCTTCTTTCCCCCTAATTGAACACTGTCGTTAAAAAGATGACGCTGCTTTGCACATCTTCTCCCAACCCCTGGGCCATCCAAGGAAGGAACAGTCTCAATTATATGCTTCCCAGTGTTTTTCCCAGAGTTCTAAGTGTACACAGACTGTCTACAAGAGAGGAAATACCAGGACCTCATCTCAAAAATAAAAACCCAAACACATGGATTAGAACTCAAGATACTACTCACCATACACTATTTTAACGCAAATTTATTGACATTTCCCTGTGAGCAGGACTTTTTCTATCATGAGGCTGGAATAAACCCTTTAGTTCAGTTGGGACAGAATTAAGGTGAGGATTTTGGGAAAAAGTGCCCTGGCCTGTGCCAGATGGTCTAAGCTAAGAGTAAATTTAAGTTTTGATCAGAAACCTAAAAATTCTAAATCCATCCTTTGAATTCCTTTGTGTTTTCTGTTTGTCTTTTCTTTGTTAGTTCTTTAGAAAATTTCTTTTAAAAAAGTTCCAGCCTTATCTTAATTAACTGAGAGTAGAATGTAGTTTTGTTTCTTGTTTTCCATATCTCCATCTAGAATAGGCAATGAAGGGAAAAAACTGTAGGATTGAAAGTCAGGAGGCTTGGACCAGAGTTGCAGCTCTGCCACCACCTCCTTGTATGACCTCAGATGCCACCACCCCCACCTCGGCACCTTTCCAGGCCTGGAGGTAGGAATGGGGTGATTCTTCTAGCTCTCACATTTTGATTTGGAGACGCAGGGAGTACCTTTCCCCTTGGGATGGGGGTAGCAATGACAAGATTAGCTCTGGAGAGCAGGAGGAACTGAAGTAGAGCCTGTGGGAACCCGGGAGGCGGACAAGTGGTTCTGTCTTAGCTACTCATTAGAATCACCTGGGGAATATTTACAATTCTGACTCCCAGGTTGTACCCCAGAACAGTTAAGTCAGAATTTCTTGTAGTGGGGCCCAGGATCAGTAGTTTTTAAAGCTCCCCAGGTGAGTCCAGTGTGCAGTTGAGGTTGTAAACCACTGCAGTATATGGGATTAGAGTCAGCTATAGACAGCGGCACTTTCCCAGCAGAACTATGGCTATAAATGAGTTTTGCCCTTTGAATTTAGTGTTCTGATTTCAATAACTTTGTCCTTGAATTTTTCATTTGTCATCCTTTCCTTGTTATGGAAGTCTTATTACTGAGTTAATGATTCTTCTCCGGAGGGTGTCATCACGCCCATTTTTAAGTGACCCATAGAAACCTTTTCCTTCCTTTGTTTCCATGGCATTGTGATCTTCTGCTTCTCTTCCTGGTTAGCTGACCTCTTCTCAGTGTTCTTTGCTGGCACTTTCTTTTCCCTCCACCCTTAACTGAAGGAGTCTCATGTTCTGCCACTCATCTTTCCTTTTCAGTCTGCCCACCTTTTCTCTGGTGATTGCTTTCATTCCCATGGTGTTAACAACAATCTCTTTTGTGAATAATTCCTTGGCCTTTATCTCTGACCTTCATCTCTGCTAAGCTCCAGATCTACTTTGTCACCTGCCTGGAGAAGTTCTCGAGTTCCTTCCCCTCCTTCTCTTCTACCATCCATCCATCCAACCAACCAACCAACCATTATCTAGCACACTGTGTGTCCTGCAAGACATGGTGGTCCCTGCCCTGACGAAGTCTTGACCAAATTAGAAATACAGACGTATCAACAATAATTCTAGCACAGTGGGAGAAGTGCAAGGTGTGAGTAGGTTGGCAGTGCAGGGTCTCCCAGGGGGTGGAGGGATGATCAACTCTGAAACAGTTGAGGAGAAGGTGGACAGGAAAGGCTTTGCCAGAAGGAGGAGAAGCTGGAGTAGATTTCACAGGATTGGAAGGTCACTGGGACACTAGTGAGCATAAGATATTGTGCAAGGAACTTCGGGAGTTTTGTTTTGTTAGAGCAACAAGTTGGTTTGTGGGGGGACAAGGGCAGGGAAGTGTTGAGTGAAGAAATTGGAGAGGGAAGCAGTGATCTGATCACAGAAGATCTCCCATTCCATGCTAAGCAATTTGCACTTTGTTAGACAATTTATGAAGTGTTAAGTGATGAGATAGGGTGTTTGTGGTTAGAAATGCCTTCCTTGGCTGTAACCAGGTGGAGGACATATTCAAGGCCTCCCAATGGGCATTTAGAAGAACTTCTGTATTCCCCTTCACGGCTGATATCACCAGCTCTGGTTGTCCAGAACTCTGAGTCATCTTTGACTTACCTGCCAAGGCCCCTGGACCCCAAGCTGCTCAATTCCTAGACACTGCTGGTTACTCCCCTTGTGGCTAGCTGGCTGGCTGTGGTTAGCTGGTTGATTCTCATCAGATTTTTTTGCATCTATTTGCATGCCTCAGTTCAGACCATACCTTTCTGGCATATTTCATGCTGTACATTGTGGTTGGAGTTATCTTACAATGAAACACAAATATTATTATTACCCCCTGTTGAAAAACTTATAATTATTCTCCATTGCACATAGAATAATCTAAACTTTTTGTCCTCGCTTTTAAAACTTCTACATTTCAGATCCCAGCCAGTCTACTTTTCCAACCGTTTCTCCCACTGCTGCTTTCCTCTCTTGGCCTCCTGACCTTTAAACCTATCTCTCAACTCACCCTTATGGGAACAAGCCCTTTGTAGTTCCCACCCCCATATCTTTGCTCATACAGTTTCCTCCACTGGAAATGACCTTCTCTATCAAAGTCAACTCATCACCCATTTCCCATTTACTTGGAGGCCATCCAAATGTAGTAGTTAAGAGTATGGCTTCTAGAGCCCAACTTCCTGCTTTTGAATCCAGGGTTTACCACATATTGGTTTCGGGCAATCTCCTTCAACTCTTGTGCTTCTCTTCTGTAATATTGGGGCAATAACTTGTAGCGTGGTTGAGAAAATCACAGCACGCTCAAACAGTGCTTAACACAAAGTGAGCCATCAATTAGTGTTAGTTGTTGAGTGATTATTTTGTTGTTGTTTTCCCCACACCTCCTCTTTCACTTCGGTTTATTAGCCTGGAAGGTTATTATTTGTGAATGTGTCTGGTTTCCCCACTATGCTGCAGCTGCCTAGAAGTCACGTACTCGGATGCACATAAATATCTTCCTTCAGTGGATGTGGCCCAATGCTATAGTAAACACTCAGCTGATTTTAATTAAAATACTTTGCTCTTTCTGTCCTAACAAGATACAAAGACTTGGAAGGTGAATTGGATCCAGAACAGATATCAGGACCAGGAACTGTGAGCTGGTGCCTATCTCTGCCCCCCCCCAAGCCCCCCACCCCGAGGTCACCCCTAACTACGGCTTGTACGGCTTGATGGAATTATCCTTCCCAGACAGCTGGAGAAGGGGGCAGTAGACCCCTTCCCTTTGCAGCCCTTCACGCGCGTGGAGTGCAGCTGGGAAATAACCAGCCATTAATTTGCCACCTCCAACCTGTCAGTCAGTTGAGGTGAAGAGGAAAGTCGGTTAATTACCGGGGATCTCCTAGCGCTTTTTCTTTCAAGGTCTTGCTGTGACGCATGCTTGGCTCATTTCCTCCACGTGTGGTTTTCAGAAATCAGAAGACGAGGGTCGAAAGATCCCCTGGTGAAAGCTCTTCAGCTGCTCGACAGCCCCTGCGAGCCTGGGGAAAACGGCCCGAAACCGGAGACGCTGGCCAAAAGGCGGAGTTCCAAGGATCTCCTGGGGAAAGCCCCGCAGCTCTACGATACTCCCTACGAGCCGGCAGAGGGAGGGTGCAGGGCCGAGGGCCCCGCGGGCACGGGCCCCGAGCAGAAGGCACGGCCCCCCGACGGCAGGCTCCCGGAGAACGACGAGCGGCCGGCGGCCGAGTACGAGCAGCCCTGGGAGTGGAAGAAGGAGCAGATCGTGCGGGCCCTGTCAGGTGAGGGCAGCCCGGCCGCCCCGGGGCGCGCGGGTCGCGGGCTGGCTTTATGCTTCCCTGCCGAGGAGCCTCCGTCCGCGTCTGCTTGTCAGCCGGGTCTGTTTTCTCTCGGTTCCTCCCTGCAAGGCTTTTCTTCAAATAATTTGATTTATAGAGAGAAGAATTTGGCTATGGTTAGAAGGCCAGGACTGAAGTTGAGCTCTTAATATTGCATTTCTTTTTCTTTTTTTTTAACTTTTTATTTTAGTAGCATATACAACTCACAATTTCTCATTTTATCCACTTTCAAGTGTACAGTTCAGTGGTATTAATTACCTTTACCAACATCCTCAATTTTTTGTCACCTCAGAAAGAAACTGCACCCATTAAAGCAGCAACATCCCCTTCCCCTTGTTTTTATATCCTTCTGGGTACCTGTATTTCCTTTCTCTGCAGTGTGCTCCTGTTTTGGAAATGGCCTAAGTAACTATTAAAAACACGTCTGATCACTGTACATTTATTTCCTCGCCATGGAAGCTATCACATTGGGAGCAGCTTTTTCGAACTCTTACTGGATGCTACTCCTCAAGTCTGTTAAAAATCCCTGTTTGGAAAATGGCAGTACTGGATAAAGCGGATTATGGGTAGAGGTGGTTTATTTTGTCAAAAATCCCCCTAAAGGGATCAATTCTTCAAGTGTGAATTTTTCAGATAACTTACGAGGACATTGATAAGTTGTCAGTTGATACTGGAGGTAATTCCCTCTCCTGCTTCTTCCAGGACCTGGTTTTTCTACATTACTGACCACATAATTTCTTTTACCTTTGATTCAAGTACTTAGAAATATCTTTTCCCTCTAACAGTAAAACCAGGTTTGCAATTGAAAGTATAGCCAATGTGGAAGGTTCATAGAGATGGTAATATATTTGACAGCAAACATGTTACTCAGTTTTTGTCTTATTTTAGTCTCATTTTTAACAAATCTCTATGAGCTCCTGCTGTTTTCGTGCTACTAAGCCAAATTCTCCTCATTTTATCTCTTTATCTTCGCCACAGCGTAGATGGCTATCTTAGTTTCCCAGCTGCTAAAACAAATGCCATACACTTGGTTGGCTTAACAATGGGCGTTCATTGGCTCACTGGTTCAGAGGCTAGAAGGCTTGCTTCCTCCCGGGTTGCTATCTTCTGGCTGGCTGCCAGTCTTTGGGGTTCCTTGGCTTTTCCATTACCTGGCAATACACATGGCAGCATTTTCTCCTGTCTCTCCTGGGTTCGGTTGGCTTCTGGCTGCTTCCTGTGGCTTCTCCTTCCTTGTCCAATTTCCTTTGCTTATGAGGACTTCAGCCATATTGGATTAAGCCCCACTTTCTTTTGGTTTGGGCACACCTTAACTGATAACATCTTCAAAGGTCCAAAGTGGGTTTCACACCCACAGAGCAGGGGTTGGGACCTGGACATGTCTGTTTCATAGCATTATTCAATAGTTGCTATTTCTGAGTTGATTTTTCTTTCTGTTCTATTATTTCATAGCAAAAACCATCCATTTCATTTCATAGGATATGCGTTTCCTGTGTTTATTCCTTCATTCTAAAAATATTAAAACTAAGAATTTTTGAAGAGGACATGCTGAAATATATTCAAGTGGTTTCCTCTCGTATTCTAAAACTATTTTATACTGACAACTCCCTTACAGAAAAAGTGGCTTTATGTGGTATGCTAGCCATGTGATCACATGTCAAAGACAGCAGGGAGCTCAGCCTGTACCAGGCTGTCTTTCAGTGTACTATATAGTTCACATTAAAGGGGGGGTGTCTCTTTTTTTCCCTGAGCTAAGGCAGGCAAGGAGGTTTTTTCTAGGAAGTTTACGTCGATCACTTCAGTGACCTCTGACGTTAAATGGAGCCTTCTTTCCAGTCCAGTTTGAAGGATCTGAGCGACCTTCCATCAAGGAGGAGACAGTGAGGCAGCACCACCGGCAGAAGAGCTGGACCCAGAAGATCTTGAAGCCAACCCTGTCTGACCACAGTGAGGGAGAGCGGGTGGACCCAGCACTGCCCTTGGAGAAGCAGCCGTGAGTCTCTTCTGCAGACACTTGTAATAAACAATGGCTGGGAGCTTACTGACAGCCTTGTATAGACCTGGGGGGCGGGGTGCATACTAGTCCATTTTACATGATTATTTTGTTCATGAAGACTTTTCTCCTCTGGCTGGGGCTCATTTTCAGAGCCCAGTGCATTTGTGCAGGATGGAAAGTGCATTGTGTCACATGAGCTTTATTTTAAATTCTGTTCTCCTCTACAGAGTGATAAAACCTTTAGAAGACACTAGCCCTGTTAACTCACTGTTGTATGATTTATCGGCTTTGTGATCCAGGATGACCCAAATCTGCATTTTGTCTTTTCTGAATGAGAAGAGGGATCTAGTTCAAGGTGTTGAGCATCCACCAAGAGTTCCTTTCAAATAATGCTTTATGGAATGAGGCCCTGCCTGGATTTGTTTTTGGGCACTTATCGCATTCCCCTTCCCCCCCATTTTCCAGGTGGTATCACGGGGCCATCACCCGTGCAGAGGCTGAGAGTCGGCTACAGCCCTGCAAAGAAGCTGGTTACCTGGTTCGAAACAGTGAGTCAGGGAACAGCAGGTACTCCATTGCGCTCAAGTAAGTGTCGAAGCCCCGTGGGCTTTGTCTCCAAAACTGTGACAGCCTTTGCTAGCATGAGGAGATGACCAACCAAAAAAGATATTATTTGAAGGTGGTTCACAGGGGTGTATATTGCCAGAAAATTAGATGCCTTTTCTTGGCCAACAGAACTCCAAACACCCTGGTTAGAAGGCAAGTTTGGTTTTGGGGTCAATACCCTAAGGCCTCTTGTGATAACAAGGGTCCTGTTTCACCTGTGTGTTAGCCAATTTCTACCTTTCCTTGGCTGAGCTGACAGTAGCCCCTCTTGGCAGAGAAATAATTCCTGATAAAAAGAATAATTGGTAATAGGATAGTTCATTAGATCTGCTTTTATTCCATCGTGTTTTGGAGTTTAATAAATCAGATCTCTTGATTGTCAAAACGCCAATGGCAATTTTAAAACCAGTTTCTCCTGGTGAAGAAGGAAGCGCTGTCTTGTCTGTTACTCCCTCTGTCTGTACGCAGAAAATGCATGTTGCCTGGTAGGCCTGGTGGAGTTTGTATCATGGAAATTCTCATTGCTCTGCGAGCTCAGTGGTGCTATATTGGAGGATCATTGTCAAGAGCCCTAACAGCGTTTCCTTCCTGAGGAAGCTGAGCCCCTGCAGCTGAAACAATCAGACTGGAGGGGAAAGGGGGGGAGGGGGTGTTTGAGTAACACGGTGCAGAAAATGGGACAGGCCAGCAGATATACAATACCAGGAATAGCTTTGCTGTGTTTCTGTAACTGGTGCTTGTGAATTAGAACTTGGAGCTGTCATCATATATAACCAGGAATGGACTTTCCAGATGTGGGAAGGAAACAGGGGTTTGTTTGTTTGTTTGTTTGTTTGTTTTTAATTCATTTGCTCCTTTTTGGTGGAAAGGAAGAGGAGACTTTAGATACATCCTTTTAGCCGTGGTGAGGAGGATGAGATTAAACCTCACCTTAATGCTTGGGCAATTTCAGAGCCAGCAGGGACTTGGCTTTTGTGTTTATTCATTTTCTTTTTGGTCCAGTGCCTGATGCCTTGTGGGAATTAAGGACAAATAATCCAAAGATGACACACATTTAGCCGAGGGCTACAGAGCCTCTGGAAAGCTCCGGCTGGAGCATTGGATGTTGAATACGTTTCTGTTTGTAAAGGACAGTTCCAGGAAGGGATGAGAAACTACCTACTGTGAATCTGGCTGAGATTGTTTCCAGTGGGAAGGGATCCCCTGGCTTTATTTTCATTCATGTCTCCTCCTTGATTTTTGTTTTGTTCCAGGACTAGTCAAGGATGTGTCCACATCATAGTGGCTCAGACCAAAGACAACAAATACACACTGAATCAGACAAGCGCGGTGTTTGACAGCATCCCCGAAGTGGTACACTATTATTCCAATGAAAAGTTGCCTTTCAAAGGGGCAGAACACATGACCTTACTCTACCCCGTGCACAACAAGCTGCACTAGGGCTCGGCCACCGCCTAGCCCCAGGCACAGGATGAATGGGGCATCTCAAGCCTAAGAGGGCAGCAGCGTGGACACGGCTGGACAGCTCCTTAATAATTAGTAGGAAATTCAACTTTTCATTTAAAAAATCAAGGAGTCTTTGGTCTCGAATCCATTCCATGACAATTGCTTACTGACCTGTCCTTTCTCCTTGCTAAGTAGTTCTATAATAAGCAATCGTAACTAACCCGTTGCTCTGGAATAGGGTGTTCTATTCAGGGGGTGACCTTCAGGAAAGAAAGGTAAGTCAAGAGTTCAGGAAGGATTACAGATCTTTCTTGCCCTGTTTTTATCATTGCTGTGGAACATTAAAGTTCTCCAGAAATGTGCTATTTTGTTTCCTGGAATACCTGGTCTCTAAACAAACAAGCATAAAAATCACTTTGTTGTGTAGCCCTTTGCCTTTTCACAAGACAAAAAAAATGATGGCGTGGACAAGAAGAGTATGTACTACCGGATACTTTCTCGGGGAAGTGATGAACAGAGGAAATGTGAACGGTGAGCACCCTGGAGGAAGCTGCCTCTGTCCTCTGAGTGTCCTAGTTCAGCTCTGGAGTCCATGCAGGGTCGTAGATTTTAAGGTCTGGCCAAAGGATTATTTTTTTGGTCAACCTTCTAAGAAAGTTTGTATTTTCTCAATCTTTGTAAACTTCTTCCTTATGTTTCAGCAAATCAGTGACATAAGCATAAACATGAAGGAATGTGCCCCCGATTTTAAAATTACAGATGCAATTATGCATAAGCAGCACTGTTATAATTCCAAATTATAGAATAAAATGTGCAACAAAAATTTTGCTTCTGATTTTTAAAAATCAGAGTTTACAAATCTCAACAACTTTTCTTATTGAATAATTAAGCAGAACTTCTGATACCTTTGTTTTGTCTCTGTACATTTTAGTTGCTCCAGAGTTGTTTTTTTATTTTTGTCCCTAAAATTAGATTTGCTCTGTATTTTTAGTAAGTCTAAAAAAAAAGAACTCTGGAATCTGATTGTATGAACTGAGTCTTTAAAGCCTGCAAAGATTCTGTTGTTCTGAACAGAGCAGACCAGTTCACATTGTACAAAAATATTTTAAAAGACCAGGTTTTCTGTACTATTGCTTAATATATTAAATTAATATTCATAGTATTGTTATCTTTGTGATGTATAATGAAAACTTAGACTGCCAGTTTACTTACTGTGAAACAAAACAAAACAAAACAAGGGAATGGCATACTGTGAGAAGAATACTGTGGTTGAGTGGCTCTATCATTAAAATGGAGCAGATGTTTCTATATTCTGGGAGTTTGTAATTTGGTTCTCAAAACTGTACCAGATGCAAATGTGCTGACTGTAATCAATGAAAAGTCAACTTTTGTAGCTTCTTTTAAACACATCAAAAAAGTTGATTCGGTTAATTTTTAGGGAAGGATATCTTTCTAATTACTAGTTATCATTTTACTATTGTGGCTTAGAGGTTATTAAATTTTTGCTTTTTTATTCAGTTAAAATCTTAGCCAAAGGATTGCATGATCTTTGATTTAAAAAATTTTTCTCACTGGATTGCAATGATTTTGTTAATAAAAAGTGTTTTTTTTAAGTACTGATAGAATTTCTAAAATGTATTGGTTTGTTTACTATATCTTTAGAACAAGATATTTCTCTGAATTTGCAGCATCCATAGTTTCAATTCCATTCAACAAGTATTTATTATCTTCATACGCAAATAATTCATTGTTAAACTTATTTTTAGGTTCAACATTCTATAAACAAAACCTTATTTTTTGCTTATTCTACAAAGGAAATCCAGCAGTTATCCTAATGTTAATAAATGCTAAAAGCTTTATAAAGTTTTCCTTGGTGCACTAACTGATTTTTGGCCCATACGCAGCAACTCTGATGAATGTACAGTGAAATAACATTTTAAAGCGGAGCTGATACACTAAGGATTTATTGACCTTCTATCATGTGTCCAATATTGAGCTTCCTTTATACTGTTTTTTCTGTGACAGTTGTACTATTTTCTTTACACAATTAAAAGTGGAGGAGATGTGGAGTTTATACTGGTTACTTCATAATTGTACAGGTGCTTATAAGAAGAAATACAGTAAATTAGTAGGATGTGGGGTTAAGTTGCTATTTTCTTCTTAAGGTTGTGAAGCTGACAAAAGCCAGGGAATTCACAGCTGGGTGTCAGCACAAAGTACCATATGTTCTAAAAACAGTTAGGCCCGGCAGGGGGCCCCTAATGGCTTCCTTGTTAAGCCTCCTGGGCCAGGCTGGCCGAGCTGAAGCTCTATGACTAATTTCCTCTCTCAGCTCTGAAGGCTTGGGCTTTTTGTCATTTTTGTCCTGATACAAATATTTTCCTGTAGTCTTAATGCTTTTGAGTTAATTCTCTTTCCCAGGATGTTTCCTGGTTCCTTCTGGAGAAAACAAATTCTTCTAGAAAATTTCATCTTCGTTTGCCTTGCAGTTTAGCATCCATAGGGCTTGCTGTATCTGTTCTTTCTCCTTTATCACATCCCCTTTTTAAGCATCCTCTGCTCCTGGCTCCTAGGTGAGTTTGTTTAGTTGGTTAGTTTCAGGTATATAAGATCATAAGGTAAAGGACATGTCTATTTACTTCGATACCATAGCTCTGCTCTCAGCGTGAATTTCAACCACTGGAGTTGTGTGTATGTGAAGTAGGAATAGAATCAAGAAGAGATGTTAATACATGCAAATAACAAAGAGGTAAATGGGGATATGCCTTCTTCCTTGTGGGGCAGGAATGCCCTTTTAAGTTATCCAAAAAACTTTCTTAAGAAGCACTTAAACAAAGAACCTTTATTGTTTGCTCTTTATAGTCTCCCTACCTTGAATTGTGATTCGTTTGTTGGCCTCTGGCAAAGGAGGGGGCTAGGCAGGTAGTCTGTAGGGACAGCCAGATGCTTCTGAGGCAGTGGGTAAACAGTACTAATTTTTTGATTGGCTTATTTAACTATGCCATTACTCTGGTATTGGCCATTATTGTTGGGTACATCTCAATATTTTAATTCAGAAAAACAACTATGTGCATTTGAGACACTCGTTGCTTTTTATATGAGGGTAATCTTTCTATTCTTTCCAAATGCCCCTTTTCAGTCAAAGGTTAATACCTCGTTTACTTTTGAGTGTGGGGAAAAGAACAGTGATGTCTAGGTTTCATTTCTCTTCTCTGTGTACATGGCCCTTTGAACATTTAGCAAAATTTCATTGATACCTTTCTCACAGATCTCATTCATTGGTTGAGTCTTTTTTCTATGATTAGGACTACTTTGGCCCTGTGATCTCTTTAGAATCACTGTTCTTTTCCTTGTCTCCAATTTTTGTATCTCACTAACCTGGATTTAGAGAAACTTGGCTAGCAGTGGACATTCTCTTCAGTTTATCTTCATTAATTGCCGACCCCATATGAAGAGATGGGGTATCACTGCCATCTAGTGGAGAGAGAGCAAACTGCAGTGGGAAGACAAGCAGCGTGCTTAAGAATAGCGCCCGAGCCACGTGCCCTGAGACACGTTAAACCCTTTCCAAGTTTTCTAAAGGATTTCTGATACCGTCCTTAATGAGGAAAAAATTGACACAGTGGTTTCCACCTTGAAGTATGTCCTTTTCCTTTGAAAAGGGTGCTTT
>PVKY010002819.1:0-23883 GCA_004027775.1 Bradypus variegatus | reverse complement strand
TGGTGCACGGTTGCAAGGTACCCCCTTCACCCATAGAAGTCTCACCAAAATGTGATCGGTCTGGTTTAGGACATAAACCTTTTTAGTGGTGGCTGCTGTTCATTCCTCTCCCCAATCCGTCCCATTAGTATGGACTACAACAAAACCAGTATGGGTAGAGCAGTGGCCACTTACAAAAGAAAAATTAGAGGCTTTACATAAATTAGTTCAAGAACAATTGTCATTGCAGCATATCAAAGAGTCTTTTAGTCCTTGGAATTCTCCTGTGTTCCCAATAAAGGAAAAATCAGGAAAATGGAGAATGTTAACTGACCTAAGATGTGTTAATGCTGTCATTCAGCCCATGGGACCTTTACAACCTGGACTCCCAAATCCTAGCATGATTCCTGAGAACTGGGCTTTAGTGGTCATCAATATTAAAGACTTTCTTTTCCATCCCTTTAGCTGATCAAGACAAGGAAAAATTTGCTTTTACTATTTTGTCCGTTAACAATAAAACCCCTTCTAAACAATATCAGTGGAAGGTTTTACCACAAGGTATGCTAAATAGTCCTACAATATGTCAGTATTATGTTGACCGTGCCTTACAGCCTATTTAAATTTTCCTAAAGCTTATATAATCCATTATATGGATGATATTTTGTGCTCTGCACCTCAGGAGACTGAAGTAGAAGCTTTGTTCTATGCTGTTCAAAAGGCTTTACAGGCTGTGGGTCTGCATACTGCTACTAATAAAGTGCAACACACTTTGCCTGTGCAGTATTGGGGTTCTAGTATTGATAGGCTTACAATTCAACTCCAAAAGGTGCAACTCTGCAGAGATAGTGTCACTACCTTAAATGATTTACAAAAATTACTAGGAGATATTAATTGGCTTCGCCCCAAAGTAGGTATACCTAACTATGAGCTTTCCAACCTGTTTTCTCTCCTTTGTGGGGATTCTAAATTAAACAACCCTAGATCTTTCACTTCTGCTGCAGAAAAGGAATTACAACTAGTGGAAGCTAAAATTCAACAAGCTCGTGTCCCGTGTTGATCCTACACAACCTTTGTCTCTACTTATCTTTTCCACTCCCAAATCCCCCACAGGTTTGCTTTTGCAAAACAAATAAGCTTGTAGAATGGATATTCTTATCCAATTCTTTTGTAAAATCCATTTCCCCTTATCTAGATCTCTTAGCTACTTTAGTTGCTCAAGCCAGAAAAAAGGCAAAACAACTCAATGGTTTTAACCTTTTTGCATGTTTTGCTTCCATGGGCTTGCCCAGTGCTTTAAAAACTGATAATGGCCCAGCCTATACATCTGCAAAATTTGCTATTTTTACTACTGCTTGGGGCATTCGTCATACTACTGGTATTCCTTATAATCCCCGAGGAATACACATTAAAAATTTATGCCAACAGGCTTAGGCCGTTTTCCCACATTTCCTAGGCAGTGTATTTATTATTTTACTAATTCAAAGTGTCTTTGTCTAGTCCTGCTGGGCGTGGAGGCATAGGTTGTCAAGGAGACAGGACAGAACTTCTTGAGGGGCATTGCCCCTCCCTTACATCACCCTGCATGGCCCCAGAGGATGGCTGGTTAGCCAGAGACGGGTAAGATTCCTGAGGGAAGGAACAACCTAAGACAGGCACAGTCGCAGAGGGGCCATCAGGAGAGAATTTGGGGGCCAACAGAGGTGGGGCACAGAACCTCACCCCCCCCAACTTTGCAGGGGTCTGAACCCTCACCCCTTTTACGGGAGGTCTCCTGACCCCATGGCTACTTTGTTTCCCACGCCCAGCTCAAACTGGAACCAAGGTAGCAGACAAAGACCTGGCTAAACAGCTAAAATAAAAAAGGGGGATATGTGGGTAACCAAGTCTTTCATGTTACTTAGACTGTATCTAGGGTGGTGACCTGGAATGCTGGGCCGCATGCATGCCCTGTAAAGATGTGTCTTGTGACTATGAGGACAACGTTAACCCTTGTCCTAAACCTAGATTGTCCCTTCTGATAAGCATATCCTTTCTTATCTCCTGAAACAAATAAATACCTGGAGCAAAGGTGTACTAGTATCCACTTAGCACAGGATGCTATGTGGGTCCCCTGCTCCCTTAATTCTTAACTTCGTGTCTGTGTCTCATTCCTGCGCCGTCCTGTTGGCAATACAACACCGCCACCTTATTTGCAAGGTGAGGGGCAGATACTGACCTTGTCCCCTCCCAGAGGCTGACACTTCAGCCCCCATGCTGGATCTACACTGCTTTACATGGTGAGGGGCCCACCGAGACCCCACGATCTTCTGAACTTGAGCTCCAGGCCCTTCTGCCTTCCTCTAGCCCCAATGGTGCCATCCCCAACACAGCTGCCAAGGGGTTGCCCCTGCGAATAGAACAGAAAGCCCAGCCAGGCCACCACTGCCGCATCACCGCTAGCTGGACCTGGTTAATGGGCGTAGCAGGCAGCCAGCCCCACCTCAGGGCCCTTGCAGAGGCTGTTCCCTCTGCCTGCACTGCTCTTCCCCGATTCTGTCCTGTCTGATACTTGATATCTGGGGTCTGGCCCTGGCTGCAGCCCCTATGCCCTCCCATATCCCCTTTCTTTTCCGAGTTCTAGTCCAGGGTGTGGCGTGCAGAAGGCGCTCGAACCTATACCCTTTCACTCCTTTGTTCACTCCTCGCCTGGTGATCTCAAGGGGTTGGAAGCATGGGGCCGGGCTGCCTTCACCTTCCGGCTGGGGTCCGAGGAGCCACCAAGAGTTGATCCCTGCGCCAATACGTTTCGTGGAGGGAAGGCCGTTTCCCGAGGCTGCAGAGGGGTCTAACTGGCCCGGGAGTGTCGCGGGGCCTCCGCGGGGTACTGCCTTCCCGTCCTCCATTACTGCGCACCACCTCCCACCCCGCCGCGCCCGGACAGGTGCATGGCACGCGGATTGACAACCCGAGCCCCACTCTCATCCCGCCCCGCCCCTGTCTCCCCGGCGCCGCCGAAAGCCAGCTCCGGGCCCAGAGCTTCCCGGCGCTCCAGCAGCCCCACGCAAGCGCGACGTTGGTTCAGCCTCCGGCAGGGACCGGAAATAAGGCCTGGAGGCGGCGGCGGCGACCAATCTCCATGGAGACACCGGAAACGTGTTGTCACCCAGCCCTCCCCTGCGCCGTGGCCACAGCGCATTTCGGTTCCGCCCGCGTCTCGGCCCGGAAGTGCGGCCTCGACTTGGGTGAGCAGGAGGTGGCTACGGCCGGACCTGGTGCCTAAGGAGGAACAGGAGGTGGGGTCGGGCGGGCAGCCCTCTGCCACGGAGAACCGCTGGGTGCGCGCTGAGGCGGATGCGAGGAGGCGCTACAGGACCAGGGCACGGCACAGGCCAGGGCGCCGAGGCGGAAAACCTGGAGCGGCGGCGCCCGGGACTGGTGGGGCAGCCGAAGCGGATCTGAGACTGGGCCCTGCGCGCAGGGTACGGCGCTAGCAAAGGCGTGCAGCAGGGATGCAGCGCCATACCCTGGAGGCGGGCCTGAGGGCTGGGTCTCTGAGATGGGCCTTTGTTTCCAGGCACCCTGGAAGGCCTCTGCGTTCTGGACATAGGGATTGTAGTCCGCAGGGGAGCAGGGTGGGCAGGTCCGGAATGGAGTGGTTCATGCACTGCGGGCTGAAGGCAGGTTTCCTTCCTCTTAGCGTAGGCATGGACTTCAGTCCTTTAGATGGCTGGGTGAATAAAGACGGAGAAGGGTGTTTCTGGCAAAGGTAATAGCACGTGTAAAGGAAAGGCTTGGCTCGTTTAAAGAATTGCTAGGTATTAATCGCCATAAGGGGCTCTGTGCAGAGGAGTTGGTTCTGAAGGGGTCCCTCTGGCTGCCGCAGGGGGAATAGACAGGGAGGGAGGGGCGCAGAGGAGTCCAATGAGGAGGCAACAGGACAGGCCAGCGGTAACGAGGCACTTGGAGGGTGGTGCAAGGAAAAGAGGTCTGGCCTGAGCAAAGGGAAGGAGCTGGGGGGGGGGTCAAAGACATCGAAGGTGTAGGGACAGGATTCCGCGGGCCTTTCTGTGCCTGACCTTATGAGACAGCAAGGCTTGTGGAGAATGGGTGGATCTTGGGGTCCTGGTTCCTGGCTGTCCTCCCTTAGACCATGTGGATGAAATCTGAAGGTGTGTGAAGGCAGGTACCCCATACCTGGCTGACAGACGGGGAAACAGGCAGAGCCAACACTGGGTCATATGCCTAGCCAGTGAGCTGGTGAAGTAATGGGTCTTTGCAGATTTGCAGAGTCCCCTGTGGGGTACCTCCTCCATTTCCTGGTGCCAGAAGGGGCAGGGCCCAGATCAAAGCATGTGAGTTCACAAGAAATGCCCAATTTCTTCCCTATGCTGGCCCCGCAGATGCTGCTGACCCACCTCGGTCACACCCTTCTGAGCATGTCCACACACACCCTCTCTGCCACACTCACACATTGTGCCCCACAGACCGACTGATATACCAAGAAGTCCCAGACTGTGGGAGGCACCTCCCTGCCAGTTGGGCTGGGATCTGCCAGGGATTATACAGTTGCCTTATGTGGGGCACCTGCCAGGCCAATGATGAAACTTCTACCCTCTGCCCTCTGTATCCACACACCTAGAATTTCTCAGCCAGGAGGCAGGTTGTGGGGACCCTCCTGCAAGGACCTCCCCATACACTAGTTACCATAACCGGGTACTAAGGTGGCAGTCCAAGTCTGCATAGGGCTGGAGATGCTCCGAGGCTGGGGGGAGTAGAGGGGAGACGAAAAAGGAGAGGCGAGTGGGTGTGTGGTAGCCAGACAGGTGAGGGCAGGGTCCAGTGTTTCCACAGAGTGGTCTGCTCTCTGCATAACCACTTCTGGATGGGAGTCCCTGGCCCCTTCTCTATTCTTCCCTCTTAGGAAGGGACTGTGGATATGGTACTGGAGGTGGGGACGGGCAGACTCGTGATAGGGAGGCCTAGTCCGGCGGTAAGGGCCGAGTGGCCGGGGATGCCCATGCGTTGGGTCTGAGGTCACACGGATGGAGCTCGGGAGGTGCCGCGCGCTGGGGTGGGGGAGGTTTCCCAACTGACCTCCCCTTCCCACCGCCCGGTTCTGTGCAGATGGCAGCGGCAGAGGCGGTGCACCACATCCACCTGCAGAACTTCTCACGTTCGCTGCTTGAGACCCTCAACGGGCAGCGGCTGGGCGGGCACTTCTGCGACGTGACCGTGCGCATCCGCGAGGCTTCGTTGCGCGCGCACCGCTGTGTGCTAGCCGCCGGCTCGCCCTTCTTTCAGGACAAGTTGCTGCTCGGCCACTCGGAGATCCGCGTCCCGCCCGTGGTGCCCGCACAGACGGTGCGCCAGCTCGTTGAGTTCCTCTACAGCGGCTCCTTGGTAGTAGCGCAGGGCGAAGCGCTGCAGGTGCTCACCGCCGCGTCGGTGCTGCGCATCCAGACAGTCATCGACGAGTGCACGCAGATCATCGCTCGCGCCCGCGCCCCTGTCCCGGGTGCCCCTGCACCCGCGCCCGTGCCCACTCCGGTGCCCCCGCCGCTTGCGCCCGTGCAGCTGCGCCACCGCTTACGGCACCTGCTGTCTGCGCGTCCCCCAGGCCAACCCGGCCCCGCGCACAGCCGCAAGCAGCGCCAGCCTGCGCGCCTGCATCTGCCAGCTCCTCCGGGACCCGCCAAGGCCGAGGGGCCTGATGCCGACTTTGCACCCCCTGCGCCCCCCGACGACGACGGCGGCGGTGATGACGATGACGAGACAGACGGCGAGACAGACGGCGATGACGGCGAAGACGGCAGCGGTCCCGGCGAGGGCCAGGCACCCCACGCCTTCCCGGACTGCGCTGCTGCCTTCCTCCCCGCAGCTGTGGACCGCGCGCGCGAGAACGCCCCTGCGCCCGCCAGCATCCCTGACTACGGCGGTGCGGGGAGGGACTTCCTCCGCGGGGCAGCGGCAGCGGAGGACGTGTTTCCCGACAGCTACATCTCCTCCTGGCACGAAGAAGACGGCGCGGCCGAAAGCTGTCCCGCTGAGAACCCCGCCCCCGCCGCGCCTGACTGTGTCCTGGCAGGTCCCCGCCAGCCAGGCGTGAAAACCCCCGCGCCGCCCGCAGCGCTCTTTCCCTTTCACTTGGGGACTCCAGGGCCTCCTGCGCCCTCGGGGCCGAGCCCTGCACCCCCACCTGGTTTCTACCCGGCGCTTCAGTCCGATCCTACTCCTGTTTCGCAGCTGGGGGAGGCCCCAGCCACACCCACGCCTCTTGCCCCGGCTGCTTCAGGCACCCCCGCGCGGGCCGCGGGCGCGGAGCCAACCGCCTATGAGTGCAGCCACTGCCGCAAGACGTTCAGCTCGCGGAAAAACTACACCAAGCACATGTTCATCCATTCGGGTGAGCCGGGGCGGAGGAGAGGAGGGAGTCCCCTTACCACAGGCCTCTGAGCACCTTGGAAGGGCGCGCACTGGCCCGCGGGTCCCCAGCACGGTTTGCTTCTCCTGGTCCTGGTCTGTGGATTCCTGGGGACCTGAGGGAGGCAGGAGGGAGGAGCTAAATGGGGCTGCAGGGTGGTGGCCCCACAGTCGAGGAGCAAGCAATGGGAGCTTCTTGATTACTGAAGGAAGGTCCCCTCCAGTCTCAGCCATGGTGTGCACATCTCATGGGGGGCAACTCTGCAGTGGCTTGGGGGGGATGGAGAGCCTGAGGCTGGCCCTTGAAGTGTAGTGGGTGACACAGAGCAAGGGGTGGTGGCAGCCAGAGCTTGGGTGTGTCACAGGAAGGGTGCCAGGTCCTCCCCAGGCAGGCAGGGGTTCTGGGCAGTGGGGGATTCCTGCACGAAGGGGTAAGGGTCCCAGTCCTCTCCTCCTATAAGGTACAGGGCCTTGCTGGACTATCCTCAGAACAGTGGCCAGCGATCAGAGCGTTCTGGAAAAAGGTTCTATGGGCCTGGCAGGAACGGGGAGGGGGTAAGGCGAGACCAGGTCCGAGCGTCAACTTGTGCCAGGTGAGGTTTAGGGGTGACCAAAGGGCCCATGGAGGTGGAAGGAGTCCAAGTGGGTAAGGGATATTCCACGTGGGTGAGGTTCCCTGCAGTAGGGAGGGTGAGGGTACCGGCTGGACTGGGGTATCTTGGGCCATGTGAGAAGAGGGGCCCGGGAGTTGGAGGGACCCCTGCCAGGTAGGAATATACTGGAATGAGGAGTGGTCTGAGGGGGAAGGGGGTTCCCTGCAGGGCTAGGGGATACCGGGACATATGGGAGGGTCAATGTCCGGGAGGGAGTCCGGGAGTGAAGGGCGCCCCGGGCCCACCTCCGCCTGCTGACCTGCGCACACACTCGCCCTGTCGCCCGCAGGGGAGAAGCCGCACCAGTGCGCCGTGTGCTGGCGATCCTTTTCGCTGCGCGACTACCTGCTCAAGCATATGGTCACGCACACGGGCGTGCGCGCCTTCCAGTGCGCGGTCTGCGCCAAACGTTTCACGCAGAAGAGCTCACTCAATGTGCACATGCGCACCCACCGCCCGGAGCGCGCGCCCTGCCCCGCCTGCGGCAAAGTCTTCTCGCACCGCGCTCTGCTGGAGCGCCACCTGGCGGCTCATCCCGCGCCCTGACCCAGGCCGGGCCACGCCCCGCAATCCTCGGGATTGGCTGAGCCTACTAGGGATTGGCGGTGCCTCGCGAAGCTCGGCCACGGCCACCACCGGTCCCGCCACGCCCACCTCTGGGCTGGACAGGCCCTCATCTGCTCCGGAGTCGCTCGCGACTGTGCTGCTGAAGCTCTGCTTCGCCTCGCGGTGCCCCAGGGCTGGCTCCACCTGGCGCGGTCCCTAGACCACACTCCCGCCACCAGACCACGGTCGCCCCTGAACACAGGGGCGCTCTGCCCTGACCCCATCTCTTTTTCCAGACCTCACCGGGGCCCGCGCCTCTGCTCCCTCTCCTCCCACTTTCTGGGACCCTCCAGGTGGCAGCGGGCTGGATGGGATAGTCAGGGACCCGAACACCTCTGAAAGCTGAGCCCGAGGCCCAGGTTCACGCTTTCCTTTCCCCCGCCCATGGGTGGAGGGGAGTCTCCGGGTGCCGCCAGGCTCCCCACCCAAGAACACCCCTCCTCGCCTTAAAGAGGCTCAGGTGAACCCAGCAAGGACCTGGGTTCGGTCTTTGGGACATCCCGCCCTAATAAAGGATAGTGGGCCGTGGAGTGTGAGCCTGAAGCCGTGAGCTCCTGGGACCATGCATGTCTCGACTCGGCTCGGGCTGTGAGTGCTGGGGCCTTTTCGGGGGCTGGGGGTGGGTGGGCAGGCGGCTGACGCTTGGCTCTTCTAGAGCCCTAGATCCCGTTGGGTGGTGGCCAGGTAGGTCTTGGAGGGACCTCATTCTGTCAGACTCCCCCTGCTGCTGTCCACGAGGCAGACTTCGGACTCCCACCTCCCAGATCTTCCAGGCAGACTCCAACCCTTTGGACATTCTATTCCTGTCTCCCATTCTGACAGGCATGATAGTTGAGCACTTTACTTTCGGGAGGTCAAGGAAGGCTTGGGAGTCAAGCCTCTGTGAGGGGGCTGAGCTCCAGGATACCAATCCTAGCCTCTGGGGTCACATAGTTATGGGGGCAGGGCAGGGGCAGGACCTAGCAACCATGGGGAGGGTGAGAAGTGGCCCAGGTTGGGCAGGCAGCCAGGGCCTTGGGTTGCCACTGGACAGCTGGCGACAGAGCTCCTGAGTGGCAAGCTGGTGTCACAGGACCCTGGGTCTACCTGGCTACCAGCCCAGGGAACCCTGACCTCTGCCTCCAGCACTTTGGGCAGCTCCTGGCCCGGGTTCACTGCCCCACAGATATGGAACCAGTGAGGGGGGTGTGGGGGTGCAGCCTGAAGGGATAGGCTCCAGCTGGGCATTCTGGGCCAATGGCAGCAACTCTCTGAGCCCCACCTGTGACTGCTTCCAGAGGTGAGGTCCAAGGCCTTCTGGCCATGTGCTGGGAAGGCTTCAGCCTTGGGTGCATGATGAACCCCAGGTCACACTGCCCATGGGTGTCTGCTGGGTACTTGGCAGGGGCTGAGCTCTTTGGTGGTTTTCCCTCACCAAGGCAGAGGCTAATTTCTGCTGCTTTGGTGCATGCAGTCCAGGGTCCTGTGGACAAGGGGGTTGATCTGGCCAAGCCCATCTCTCTATTGAGTAAGTGGCTGTCACAGGAGGCAGTGCAGAGCAAGGAGCAGTGCTTGGGGCAAGATCCCCCTTGCCATCTGTTTTATCTTCAAATTTGCCCCACTGGACTGTCAACCACCCCAGGGCAGGGATTGTGAGAGGGAAGGGAGAGGAGGGGACTGCATGGCTCCGGAGTTGCAACCCCAAAACTAGTGTCAGGACTCAGCAGCTAGGACAGCAAGAAGAAGGCTAGTAGGATGATGACAAAGGAGGCTATGGTGGTGATGACGGGAGCAGTGATGGGTACCCCAGAGGCCACCACAGATGGGGCAACAGATGGGGGATGACAGAGGCTGGCAATAGGGGACAGGGGCCTCCAGAGTGACTGGTGGTGATGAAAGCAGAGGAGCTGTAGCCAAATGGATGATCAGGCATAAAAAAACAAACAGGGGGAGGCCTGGGGATGGGGGCAGAAGGGCTTGGGGGCAGAGTCCCCAGCCAGGTATAACCACTATCAGCAGTCCTTGGGCCACTGCCACAGAGGTGGGCCAGGCAGATTGCTCTTGGAGACTCGAGGTCAGGGACAGCCAGCCTGGGCAGCAGAAGTGAGCTGGGGCATACCACAGCCACTTCTCTGAGGAGGGAGCAGGTGCCATGGGCTTCGGGAAGCAGCTGGCCCTGCCTCTGCTGCTGCTGCTGCTGTGGGGCCTGGGGCAGCCCATGTGGCCCGCAGCAATGGCCCTGGCGCTGCGCTGGCAGCTGGGGGATGCTGCATGCTGCCTTCTGCTCAGCCTGGCCGCAGTCGCCTGGCCCTGGCTCGGCCCCTGGGTGCCCCACTGGCTGAGCCTAGCGGCTGCAGCCCTCACATTGACCCTGCTACCAGCACGACCGCCCCCGGGGTTGCGCTGGCTCCCAGCCGATGTGGTCTATGTGGCTCGGATCATCCGCCTGGGGCTGGGGGTGCGCGCCCGCTTGAGGCGCCAGCCTCCCGACACCTTTGTGGATAGCTTTGAGCGACGAGCCCGAGAACAGCCGGATCTCACGGCCTTGGTGTGGACGGGACCCAGAAAACACGCAGTCACCCTCCGCGAGCTGGACGACCGGGCCTGCAGAGCGGCATGGGCCCTGAAGGCCGAGCTGGGTGGCCTGCCTGCCCCGGAGCCCGCCGCCCTACTGGTGCTGGCCTCCCAGGCCATTCCTGCCCTGGGCTTAGGCCTGGGGCTGGCCAAGCTGGGCTGCCCATCAGTCTGGATCAACCCACACATCCGTGGGGCACCATTGGTGCATGCTGTCCTCAGCTCTGGGGCCCGAGTACTGGTGGCTGATCCAGGTGAGGGCTGCAGGGGCCAGCAGAGGATGCAAGGGGGCAGGACGGGGGGTGGGCATGGGCTCTGCATCCAGAGTCTGCAGGGCATGCTGGGAGCTGAGCCAAGACCCCTTTGCTCCCACCCACCCTCACTGGAAAGTAATTCTGAGGGTGTCAGAGTTTTGATATTTTTTGCAATGGCAGTTTCAATCCTTTTTGGCAAATATTAATTTTGGGGTTCTTTACCCAGGAATGTGGAAGCTTTTCTCTGCTACCGGCTTCTCTGGGTCTCGGGTTCTCCCTCCCCCATTCCAACCTCTGAGGCGGGCCTTGCCCCACTTTCCCCTCTGACTGCACCCTGCAGAGCTCAGGGAGAGCCTGGAGGAGATCCTTCCCAAGCTGCAGGCTAAGAACATCCGCTGCTTCTACCTCAGTCACTCCTCCCCGACGCCGGGCGTGGAGGCTCTGGAGGCTGCCCTGGATGCTGCGCCCTTGGAGCCGGTGCCTGCTGACCTCCGGGCCAAGGTCATGCCCCAAAGCCCTGCCCTGTACATCTACACCTCGGGGACCACAGGTGAGGGTGCCCAGCACCTCCGAACTCTCACCCTGACCTGAGCCTCACACTTCAGCTCTGAAACCTGCTTTCTGATTCTGATGCCTGGACTCTGACTCCCAACGTGACTCATGCATTCAATGCTGAAATCCTACCTCCTCCCAGGAAACAGCCACTGAAATCCTAACTGACCTCTGATCCTGACTTGTTACCCAGTTGAAATTCAACCTCTGAACCACACATCCAATTTGTCCTCCCAAACCCAACTGTGAGTCCCCACACTTGACCACACTCTGAGAACCTCAAACCCCAGTGCAGCCCTGACCATGGAGACCCCACCTCTGTGTGCTGGTTCATTGTTGAACCACTCCACTTCAGTATCCATCCTTTCACTATCCCACCCTTTCCATTCCTTCATCCCAGGACTCCCAAAGCCAGCCATCCTTACCCAGGAGCGGGTGCTGCAGATGTGCAGGTTGATGACCCTATTTGGGGTCACAGGCAAGGATGTGGTCTACGTGGTCTTGCCTCTGTACCACACGATGGGGCTTGTCGTTGGGGTCCTCGCCTGCCTGGAGCTCGGTAAGCCTTTCTGCGAGAATCTCACCAAAACACCAGAGTGGGTGTCAGGGTGGGGGCTCTCAGGTTGATGAGACCCCATAGCTACCCAGTACCCTGGGTTCTCAGCTTTGTGAAGGAACACACAGCAGGAAGCCCCAGGGCCACCTGGACAGAGGCCTGTACACCCACATAGCCCCTGGTGGCTGTGCTTTGGTTGTGAGGTGACAGGAGCTTATGTGAGTGTTGGTCATGGACGAATCAGGGAAGCCTCTGGGTGCTCGGGAGGGGATGGGGAGCTGGTGCCAAATTTGTGGCATGACCCCAGGAAGAGCTGGTGAAGGAATGGCTGCTGAGCAGCTTCTTCAGGCTATCTCCCCTGCAACCCTGACTTGGCATTCATACTGGGACCTTGGTACAGTCTGTTCTTTTTGTTTTCAGATTTTTATTATGAAAATTGAATACGTTTAAAATTTGTAGACATACCAAAAAAACTCTGAATCCTCATGGATCCACCACTCAGCTTTAGCCACTATCAGCACTTTCTATATTTGTTTATCCCTCCCCCTGCTGCTCATCTTTTTACTCTCATTAAAAAACAATTTCATTGTGAAAAAGAACAGTTTGATGTCTCACATATTCTCACCCAGCTTCAATGATTGTTAATTAAATTGCAACCAATTTAATTTCATATATACTCTTTAGTTTGCCAGGGCTGGTATGACAAATAATTCAGTCATGTGGATTGAGGCCCAATCTGATTCAATTGGCCCTTTTTTTTCACACTGTACATTTTAATATTTTAATATGTTGACTTGAATTTACGTCCTGAGGTGTCTGTTCCTTAAGTTTGTATCCAGCTAGTGATATGAAGAGATTTCCTTGAATGTCACGAACAAAAACAAACACACACACAAAAGTATCTTCCACAGTCTTTGCAGATTGGCTCTATACTGATGCTTCTCCTGTAGTCCTCCTACCAGTGAACCTGAAGAACAGCCCAAGAAGAAAGCACAGGGTTCTCTCTAGTCTTTTCTGAGCAGGCATCTTGTCCTGGGCATGTGCTCCTTGCCTTAGGAATTCCCCCATTAACTGGGATCTCAATACCTCCTATTCTCCCCCATGATCCCTAGAGCTCTGTTTTATGTGTGAAAGCCAGTAATCCCACGCAATTTGATTGTTTATTACACTGATTTAGCTGTCTGCCTGCAGGACAAATTCTAGGAGGGTGAGAAAGAGATGAGTCCTTCAGATTACCACCAGATTGGTTGGCAAAGACAACATTCTCCAGAACTGGGGGTCACTCAGCCCCCTCCAGAACTGGGGCCAGGAACCACAGGACCATGCTGAAAGGGCAGGTTGACTCCATACCCAGCAACAACACACTGAGCTGGTCAGGGCATGGTGGAGGGACAGCAAGGGTCTTGAGAGATTTCCCAACCACTTTTAAGCTGCCTTTTTTGTTGAGTTGGCACTTGCGCAGCTACTGCAACCCTCTGCTTTGTTTTGGTTTTTGAGCTCTGTCAGTTTGTGCTAGTTGTTCAAAGATTCTGTGGGGGCACACAACCCTGGAACGTCTCACTCCACCATCCTGGTCAACTGGTTAATTTTAATTACACACCATATTCACCACACACTCCCCTTGCCCCCTCCCATCTTCCCTTGGTAACCAGCTGGGCATTCACGAAACACCATCATCAGTAATGATTATAATATTCACAGCCCTCATTTAATGATGCTCCCTTTGTACCAGGCACCAAGCTTTTCACAAATCCTGGGGACAAGATTCAAACTCAGGCCTGCCTATGTCCAGCAGCTCTGCTTTGAGCCATGCCCTGACTCCTCCCCTGGTGCAGTCCTGGCTGGGCCAGGAATCAGGGATAGGCCTGACATCATCCCTGTGCCTCAAAGAGCCACAGACAGGTGATCAAAGCTGTCACAGTGGCTTTGATGCATAACATGAACCCCCTCTTCTTCCCTCACCCCAGGAGCCACCTGTGTTCTGGCCCCCAAGTTCTCTGCCTCCTGCTTCTGGGATGACTGTCGGCAGCATGGTGTGACTGTGATCCAGTACGTGGGCGAGGTCTTGCGATACCTGTGTAACACTCCCCAGGTGAGGGCTCCTGGGAAGGGCTGCTAGGTGAGACTCTAAAATTAGAACGCCATGGTGAACACCCCAGGTGCAGATTCCCAGATGACATCCCAGGCAAAGACACAGAGACGGGCCTCAAGCAAGGTCCCTCAGGTAAAACACCCCAGCAAGAATCCTAGAAAATGAATCCCAAATAAGGCTGCTAATTATGTTTCCTTAGTTGACAAGCTGTGCTGTCTTGGGCAGGTGACTTCACTTCTCTCAGCCTCAGTGTCCTCATTTGGAAAATGGAGAGAGTAGCCTTTAACTCAAGACGGTGAAGATTTAATAAGCTAAATGCATGTAAAGTGCTTAGAACAGGGTGTGGCTTAGGGTAAAATTACTAGGTATGACCCAGCCTCATCCCAAAATGGAGGTAACTGTCTCCAGACCAGGTTACACTGTCTCCAGGTAAGGCCTCTAGGAAACCCCCTCCCCCAGGTAAAGGTTCCAGGTAACTACCCCTAGTAAGGGCCTCAGATATTTCCTCCAGTTAACAGCCTTCGGGAAGCCCCTCCCTAGGTAACCACCTCTGCCAGGTAAACAGCCCAGGAAAATCCCCAGATATCTCCAAGTAAGGCCTCCAGACAATCTCCTTTCCCAGATGAGGCCTCCAGTTACCCTCCAAGTAACTGCTAGATAAAGGCCCCCAAGTGAGCCCTTCAGGTAACTATCTGGTTAGTTACCAGACATCCCCATGTGGGTACATGTAACTACCCTCAGGTAAGAGCCCAGATATTTCTCCCAGGTAATCCCCCAGAGGAGCCTTCAGGCACTGCCAGGTAAAAGTCAAAGTACTCTAGTAACCCTTCCAGGTAAGACTCCCCAGGTAACTCCCTCCAGGCAATCCCTAAAGGTAACCCTCTAGCTAAAGGCTGCAGGTTACTACCCTCAAATAAGAGCCCCAGGTAGCTCCCCTAGGAATAAGGCCCCAGCCACTGCCCTCACCCCCGGTAATCCTTAGGTAACTCTCTAGGTAAGGACCCAAGGTTGCCCCCACCCCAGGTAAGGATTCTGGGCATGCCCCATGGTTGCCTCCTCCTCTCCTATCTCTGGGTGTCTCTGCAGCGGCCTGAGGACCGGACACACATGGTCCGCCTGGCTATGGGTAACGGACTTCGGGCAGATGTATGGGAGACCTTCCAGCAGCGCTTCGGCCCCATACAGATCTGGGAAATGTACGGCTCCACTGAGGGCAACATCGGCTTCATCAACTATTTGGGGCGATGCGGGGCCCTGGGCAAGATGAGCTGCCTCCTTCGAGTGAGTGATTTGAGTGCCAGGCCTGACAGTGGCACTGATTGCAGCTGAGCCCACAGGACCCTTGCTGACACCCCCTCCCCCCTGCCCTCCACTCCAGATGCTGTCTCCCTTTGAGCTCGTGCAGTTTGACACAGTGACTGAGGAGCCCATAAGGAACAAGCAGGGCTTCTGTATTCCCGTGGGACCAGGTATGGCTGTTGAAGAACCTTCCCTGGGTGAGAGAGGGACCCCTCAGCATCTTCCCTGACTGGAAGAAGCCACCCAAAGCCTAGAGGTCAGGGTCCAGACACCCACTCACTCAGTGGGGGTGTCTGCAGTCCTCATCTGGGCTCTGAGTCCCAGGCCTGTCTGACCACTGTCATGGGCCCCTCTACCCCTCAGCTTCTCAGTTCTCCCCAGGTCCCCTGCCTCAATCTCTCACTATGGTCTGTTAGATCTCTGGGTACCCATCTCTGAGTTGTTCTCTTGAGCTTTCTGTGGGGGTCACATCCTCCCAGGCACCAGTCCCCTCTCATCTTCTTGTTTGTTCTCTCCGGGGGCCTTATAAGGCCCTTGTCACACCCTTCTGTTCCCATCTCCATTTATCTCTTCCTCATCCATCCCTTGTTACCCTTTTCCAGTTTCTCATGGGCTCGCCTTATGCCACCTTCTCTCTCCTGTCTTGTTTTCTGTCTCTTTGGCCCTGTCTCTCAGGGTCTCTCACTGTCCCTGGGTCTCTACAGATTTCCCCCATCTCTGGGTCTCTCTCAATTTTTGTATCTCTTTGAATGTCTCTATCTCCCCAGCTCTGGGCTGTGGGCCTCTCCCATCTCTAGATCTCCCTGACCCTGGGTCTCTCTCCCTGTCTCTATCTCTGGGTCTGTCTGTTGTCTCTAGTAGGGTACCAGGTGATGAAGAGTCCCCCCGTTTCTGCCATTCCCAGCTGGGGACTTGGCTCCTGGGGACCATGTCCACGGTTAATACCCACTTCAACTCCGACCCCCAGGGGAGGCGGGGCTCCTGGTGACCCGGGTGACGAGCCTCCACCCCTTCCATGGCTACCGCGGCTCCCGAGAGCTCTCGGAACAGAAGTTGGTGCGGGACGTCCGGCGCCGAGGTGACGTTTACTTCAACACTGGAGACGTGCTGGCCATGGACCGCGAGGGTTTCCTCTACTTCCGGGACCGCCTGGGGGATACCTTCCGGTCAGGATCGCGGCTTCTCTGACAGGGGCGGAGCCGCGACGGTTTCCTGAGCCTGGAGGGAGGGGCTGAAGAGGCGGGACTTACTGATCCTTTAGGGCGTGGGGCGGGAAGGCGGGGCCTCCCGGTGGAGGGGGCGAGGCCCTGGATAGTGGAGGGGCCAGTCTGGGAAGGCAAGACTTTCCATCCCGTAGAAGGTGTGGCTTGGCGGGTAGGGGTCAGGACCTCCAATCTCAGGGCCCTGGTGACAAGCACTGGCTCCACCCCCGCAGGTGGAAGGGGGAGAACGTGTCTACCCGGGAGGTGGAAGGCGTCTTGTCACTCATGGACTTATTCCAGGAGGTGAATGTCTACGGAGTGTCTGTGCCAGGTGCGGAAGATTCACCTTTTTATAACCCTACAACAGCATTGTGGGTGGAGGGTTGTTTTCCCATTTTACAGGTGGAGACACTGAGGGGGTAAAGGGCAGGGCAGGAGTCGGTAGTGGGTCATACTGGGAGGGTGCACATTGGGGACCAG
This sequence comes from Bradypus variegatus, assembly GCA_004027775.1. NCBI lineage: Eukaryota > Metazoa > Chordata > Mammalia > Pilosa > Bradypodidae > Bradypus > Bradypus variegatus. The sequence goes on along the minus strand of PVKY010002819.1, from coordinate 7,258 downwards.
TGTGACTAGACTGCTTCCTAGGATGTGAGGGCAAAGTGGGCATGGCTGCTGTGCAGCTAGTCCCCGGACGGACCTTTGATGGGCAGCAGCTGTACCGGCATGTCCGTGCCTGGCTTCCTGTCTATGCTCTTCCCCATTTCATCCGTATCCAGGTGAGTACAGGTCTGGGGATCAGAGAGGTGGGTTCACTGTCCTGGCTGGAGGTCATGTTCACTGTCCTGGCAGGATATCCTGGAGGTCACGAGCACTTTCAAGCTGATAAAGTCCCGGCTGGTGCGTGAAGGCTTCAACGTGGGTGCCATCTCTGATCCCTTATTTGTACTGGACAACCAGGCCCAGACCTTCCAGCCCTTGACACCAGAAACGTACCAGGCTGTGTGTGATGGAACCTGGAGGCTCTAACCACCGTGCCAGCCCAAGGACACTTGTAGGGGAAGGGGCTGATGCTGACCACCAGCTCAGCATGCAGTGTCACTTCTGCCCCCAACTTCACAGGATCATCATGCCAACGGCACTGGGTGGGACCTGAAGGAGGATAATAGACCCCAGAGCAGAAGGCTAATAAATTCAGATGTGTTCACAGATTTTTGCATATCTGTGTGGGTGGAGGAACAAGGGAGGCTTGTACCACAGGTCCCTGCACCCCCCCGCAGATAACTTACCTAAGAGTCCCGTCTGCACCTCAGGCAGGGACCTCAGCTTGCTGTGAGGGGCTGCTCCTTCTGGACAAGACCAGTAGTACGGGAGGAGCCGGCCAGCCTTGCAGTTGGTGAGATGAGAGCACTGCCTCCACCTGTGGGTCTTCTAGGGCTGCTGAAGGGGCTAGATCTGAGCTCAGGGTGGGCCAGCGGTCATGGCAGATACCCCTATGACCTGTGGTCTGGAGGAGGTGGGAAAAGTGCTTTGATGGGTTATCAGACCGAGCAGGCCGTAAGTGGGCGAGGAATAATGCCAGGAAAGAGTACCAGCAATTCCAAAATCATGGGGCAAGGTTTTTGGCGGGGTGGGAGTGGGGGTGAATTAGCAGTCACCGAGACCTCTGGGAAATGTAGTCCTCGCTGGCTCAAGAGCCGGAAGTGCTCCCAGGGGCATTGTGGGAGCTGTAGGCAGGGGTAAACGGATGCTAGGGCCTCTGTATAGTTCGGGGAGTCTAAGGGACCGCAGTGCCCCAGTGGCATCGTGGAAACTGTAGGCACGAGTAAGCGGACACTGGCGCCTCTGCGAAGTATAGTCCGCGCTGTCTCACGGGTCAGAAGTGACCCATGGGCATTGTGGAAACTGAGGCCTCGGAGAAGTACAGTTCATGGGTTGTAAAGCACCATAGTGCCCCCAGTGGCATCGTGGGAGCTGTAGGCAGGGATACACGGACTCTTAGGAACTCTAGGAATATAGTCCGTGCCGCCTCACGGGCCGGAAGTGCCCCGCGGGCCTTGTGGAAGCTGTAGGCGCGGGCAGGGGGACGCTAGGGCCTCTGGGAAGTATAGTCCGTGCTTTGTCGGGGGTCCAGAAGTGCCGCCTTCCCGGGCCTTGGGAGAGCTGTAGACAAGGCTGCGGCCTTTGAGAAGTGTAATCAGGGCCTTTAATTGCTGCCCACTCACTGTGCGAGATGTACAGAGGGAGCGTGGCAGGCGGGCGCCAAGACCGCTAAGAATAGGAATAGGGGCGGTGAGTGCCCGGGGGGCATTGTTGGAGCTGTAGGCAGAGGTAAGCGTACACTTAGGCCTCTGGAAAATACAGTCCGCGCCGCTCAGAGGCCGTGGCACTGTGGGAGCTGTAGGCAGGGGCGCGGGAGGCTCCAAGTCTTTGGGAAATGTAGTCCGCGCCTTATCAGAGGCTTTAAATGCTGTCCGGTCACTGTGCGAAGTGTGCAGGTGGAGCGTGGTGAGCGGAAGCCGAAGCAGCTAAGAAACGGAGTCCGCGCTGTCTAGGAGGCTGGGGTGTTCCCACGGCCACTGTGGGAGCTGTGGATGGGGGTAGGCAGACGCTAAGACTTCTGGGAAGTATAGTCCGTGGTGTCTAAGTGGCCGCAGTGCTCCCTGTGGCACTTCAGTGCCCACTTTGTAAGGTAGACATGGGCTCGCGGAAGCTGTAGTGGGACGTGGGGACGCCCGGATCTCTGGGATTTGGAGCCGGTACTATCTCAATATTTTTAAGTGCCTCCTGGGCATTATAGGTGCTGTAAGCAGGTTCTCATGGGTACCGAGGCCTACGGAAATGTAGTTCGTACCCTGTCCGGTGCTTTAAATGCTGACCAGTCATTGTAGGAACTGTTGTGGAAGAAAAGTGGAGGACAGGCACTGAGTCTTCCAGTCAGACCTCAGGACTAAACTGTGGGAGCTGTAAGCAGCGGTGGCTAGAAGCTGAGGCCTCTGGGAAGTGTAGTTTGCCACCTCCCCAGAACCGGAATGCTCCCTGTGCATTGTGGGAAATGTGGAACCAAAAACAATATAAAGAGGCGAGGCAGAAGGCTATGAGAAAACAGGTATGCTTACTGAAGCTAAGTTGGTATCTTTTCAAATATGTTGTGTAATACAAATCCCAGGATGACCACAAAGAATGTATTTTAAAATCATACAGAAACTGAAATAAGAGGGATCAGATACATCACAAAATAACTATACAGAAGATGAGCCTGTAATAAAGGAAAAGAAAGGCAAAAAAGATATGACCTATAAAAACCAAAGGATGAAATAGCTGAAGTAAGTACTGACTTTACAGTAATAACACTGAATATTAATGGATTAAATTCCCCACTCAAAAGACACAGATTGGCAGGATGGATAAAAAAAGGACAATCCAACTATATGTCGTTAACAAGAAACTCACCTTCCACCCAAAACACATAGATTGAAAGTGAAAGGATGGAAAAAGATAATTCATGGAAATAGTAAAAACAACAAAAAACTGAGATAGCTATGCTAATATTGGACAAAATACTTTAATTCAAAACCTGTTATAAGAGACAAAGAAGGACATTATATATTAATAAAGGGCTCAATCCACCAAGAAGGAATTAGAATTATAAATATTTATAACCCTAATCATATTGCCCCAAAATATGTGAGGCAAACACTGGCAACACTGAAGGGAGAAATAGAAACATCTACAATAATAGAGATTTCAATACAACACTCTCATCAATAGGTCTATATAGAAGATCAATAAGGAAACAGAATTTGAATAATATGATAAATTAACTAGACATAACAAGCATATACAGAACACTGCACCACAAAACAGCAGGATATACATTCTCAAGTACACATGGATTCTTTTCCAGGATAGACCACATGGTGGGTCATAAAACAAGTCTCAATAAATTTTAAAGACTGAAATTATACAAAGCATCTTCTCTGACCACAATGGGATGAAGCTGGAAATCAATTAACAGGCAGAGAATTGGAAAATCCACAAATATATGGAAGTTAAGTAATGAACTTTTATACAATCACTGGTCCAAAGAAGATATTACAAGGAGATCAGTAAATATCTTGAGACAAATGAAAATAAGAACACAACATATCAAAACTAATGGGATTCAGTGAAGGCAGAGCTGAGAGGGAAATTTGTAGTCCTAGATGCTTACATTAAAAAACAAAAGAGCTAAAATCAAAAAGTGAACTGCACACCTGGAGGAACTAGAAAAAAGAACAGTGAACTAAATCCAAAGCAAGCAGAAGGAGAGGAATAACAAATATTAGAGCAGAAGTAAATGAAGTAAAGAATCAAAAAACAATAGAGAACATAAAAAAAGCAACAAAATTTGGTTCTTTGAAAAGATACATAGAATTCACAAACTGTTAGCTAGACCAACAAAGAAAAAAGAAAGAAGATGCAAATAAAATCAGAAACAAAAGGGGGGCATTACTAGTGACCCCACAGAAATAAAAAAGAGTCATAAGAGGATACTATGAACAACCATATTCCAACAAATTAGACAACCTAGATGAAATGGACAAATTCCTAGAAACACATTGTTCTAGTTTGCTAATGCTGCCGGAAAGCAAAACACCAGAAATGGACTGGCTTTTATAAAGGGGGTTTATTTGGTTACACAGTTACAGTCTTAAGGCCATAAAATGCCCAAGGTAATGCATCAAAACTCAGGTACCTTCACTGGAGGATGGCCAATGGCTCTGGAAAACCTCTGTTAGCTGGGAAGGCACATGGCTGGCATCTGCTCCAAGTTCTGGTTTCAAAATGGCTTTCTCCCAGGACGTTCCTTGCTAGGCTGCAGTTCCTGAAAAATGTCACTCTTAGCTGCACTTGGGGAATTTGTCCTCTCGTAGCTTCTCGTGTCACTCACAGCTCTACTGCACTGAGTTCCCTCTGCCTGTCAGCTCATTTATATGGCTCCACTGATCAAGGCCCACCCTGAATAGGTGGGGCCATGCCTCCATGGAAATATCTCATTTGAGTTATTACCTACAGTTGTGTGGGGTGCATTTCCATGCAAGCAACTTAATCCCCACTAATATATGTGCCCCACAAGATTGCATCAAAGAATATGGCTTTTTCTGGGGGACATAATACATTCAAACCACATACATGAACAACCTACACTGACTCAAGAAGACGTAGAAGATCTCAACAGACTAACTGCAAGTAAAGAGATTGAATCAGTCATAAAAAACCTCCCAATAAAGAAAAGCTCAGAACCAGATTGCTTCATAGGTGAATTCTACCAGGGATTCAAGAAGAATTAATACCAATCCTGTCAAACTCTTCCAGAATATAGAAGAGGAGAGAACACTTCCTAACTCATCTATGAGGCCAACATCACTCTAATACCAAAGCCAGATAGATACTACTAGAAAAAATTACGGACCAATTTCTCTGATGAATATACATGCAGAAATCCTCAACAAAGTACCAGCAAATGTAATCCAACAGCACATTAATAGAATTATAAACCATGGTCAAGTGGGATTTACCCTGGATATTCAAGGGTGGTCCAATATGAGAAAATCAGTTAATGGAATACACCACATTAATGAAATGAAGGGAAAAAACCACATGCTCATCTGAATTATACAGAAAAAGCATTTGACAATATGCAGTATATTTTCTTGTTAAAAAAACATTTAGACAAATAGGAATTGAAGGAAACTTCTTGAACATGATAAAGGTCATATAAGAAAAACTCACTGCTAATATACTCAAAGGTGAAAGACCAACAGCTTTCCCTCTAAGATCAGGAACAAGACAAGGATGCCTGCTGTACCAGTTTGAATGTATTATGTCCCCCCAAATGTCATTATCTTTCATGCAGTCTTGTCAGGAAGATGTTTTGGTGCTGATTAGATTTGCTTGGAATGTGCCCCACCCAGCTGTGGGTGATGACTCTGATGAGATATTCCCATGGAGGCATGGCCCCAACCATTCAGGGTGGGCCTTGATCAGTGGAGCCATATAAATGAGCTGACTCACAGAGAAGGAATGCAGTGCAGCTGTGAGTGATGTTTTGAAGAGGAGCTACAGCCAAGAGGGACACTTTGAAGAAAGTACAGGAGCTGCAGATGAGAGACGGTTTGAAGATGGCTGTTGAAAGCAGACACTTGCTCCGGAGAAGCTGAGAGAGGACAAATATCCCAACTGCAACTAAGAGTGACATTTTTGAGGAACTGCAGCCTACAGAGGAACGTCCTGGGAGGAAGCCATTTTGAAACCAGAACTTGGAGCAGATGCCAGCCACGTGCCTTCCCAGCTAACAGAGGTTTTCTGGACACCATTGGCCATCTCCACTGGCTATCCTCCAGTGAAGGTACCCAATTGCTGAAGCGTTACCTTGGATACTTTATGGCCTTAAGACTGTAACTGTGGAAACAAATAAACCCCCTTTTATAAAAGCCAATCATCTTTGCTGTTTTTCATTGTGGCAGCATTAGCAAACTAGAACACCTGCTATCACACTGTTATTCAATATTGTACTGGAAGTTTTGGCCAGAGCAATTAGGCAAGAAAAATAAATTAAAGGCATTGAAATTGGAAAGAAGAAGTGAAACTTTCACTACTTGCAGATGACATGATCCCATATATAGAGAGTCCTGAAAAATCTACAACAAAGATACTAGAACTAATAAATGAATTCAACAAAGCAGTGGGGTGCAAAATCAATGTGGAAAAAAGCAATCTGAGAGTCCATTGAAAATGGTGGATTGGTGAGATGCATGTTTTAGTTGCTCCTCCAGGAAACTAGGTAGAAAGCCAGGAACTGTGTGGACTGGACACCGCAGAGCAATTTGACTTGGGGCATACTTCATACATCACTCAATAACAAGTGGATCTGCTGAGATCAGTGAAATCTGTAAGTTTTCGTGGCCAGGGGACCCGCGCCCCTCCCTGCCAAGCTTAGTCCCGTGGGAGGAGGGGCCGCCAGCGCTGGGAGTGAGAGGGGAGAACTACAGTGGCGCCTCTTATCGGGAACTCATTCTACTGATCCAAACTCCAATCATAAATAGACTGAGACCAGACACCAGAGAATCTGAGAACAGCCAGCCCAGCAGAGAGACAGGAATAGCAAAAAAAAATGGCAGGAGGAACCCAGGAATAAAAATGGCAACTTTTTGGAGTTCGGGAGAGCTTGGAAGGGGGAAGGGCAGAGCTCGGGCCCTGAGGCTCATCTGCAATTCCCAAAGAGGAACTGATCTCTCTGCCCCCTGGATCTTTCCTTAATGGCCCTAATTGCTTTGTCTCTTAACATTTCAATAACCCACTAGTTCTGTGAGGAGGGCTTTTTTTTTCTGTTTCTAAAACAATTACTCTAAGAGGAGTGCAGAACTAAGAGAGCTCTGAGACACAAGGCAATAATCCAGTGGCTGAGAAAATTCACTGAACACCACAACTTCCTAAGAAAAGGGGGGCGGACACCCACAGCCATCATCCTGGTGGACAGGAAACACTCCTGCCCATGGCCAGCCCCATAGCCCAGAGCTGCCCAGACAACCAAGTGTGATGAAGTGCTTCAAATAACACGCAAACACCACAAAATTGGATGTGGTCATTAGCCTTCCCTGCACCCTCAGCTGGTTGTCCCAGAGCTGGGAAGGTGGAGCAGTGTGAATTAACGAAGCCCCATTCAGCCATCATTTAAGCAGACTGGGAGCCTCTCTACACAGCCCAGCAGCCCAGAACTACCCTGGGGGGATGGCACTCACCTGTGACATAGCACAGTCATCCCTCAACAGAGGACCAGGGGGTGCACAGCCTAGAAAAGGGACCCACTCACAAGTCTCAGGAGCCATACGACAATACCAAG
>PVKY010002818.1:0-23845 GCA_004027775.1 Bradypus variegatus | reverse complement strand
CCTGACCCCACACCCCCCACTCACCCCTCATTCTGGCCCCCAGGGCACTGAGGGGCCATCTTAGTCATTTTCACTACTTGTCTGAAATTTTGAGTCCCCACTTGGACAGCATCTTGGGTTTGGCCATCATCTGCCACTCCCAACTCCACACTGGCCCCCACCTGGGTTCAAATGTTTGCCTACCTGGGATCCCATCAGGCCCAGGGGACCAGGAACCCCCTGCCTTTCTTCTAGGGGCAGGCAGATCCAGCTGGCCCTGCCTGGGCTTTTCTGGACCAGAGAACAGACTTATGAGGAGATTGTCCACACACGCTTTGGGGGCGGGGTGGGGGAGTCCCCTGATGGGGAGTGGGGTTGAAGTTGGGGTAACTTTTCAGGTCTCAGAAAGATGGCCAAGGTGCCTTCTTGACACTCATCCTCGAGGACTTGGGGAAAGTTGCTCTGGTCCGTCCCAGCCCCCAGCCTTCTCTTAGTGGGGTGTGGGTCAAGGGTCAGGCCCTCTCTGAGCCAGGCTGACTGAGGCAGTCCGGGGACGGCGAGGACCAGGCCGCAAGGGGTCTCACCATGAGCTGCTGGTCCTTGGAGTCCCCGCTGTTCTTCATGCTTGCGGCGCGTGGAGGGGCTCAGGCCGCGACACCAGGCATGGCCGAGCCGCATCCCCCGTGCCGGTCCCCTCGCTGCCTGCGCCGGCTGCTGCCTGACAACCCGAAACCAACAACGCGCCCGCGGCCAAGGGCGCTGACCGGGGAGGCGGGGCCAGGGGAGGGCCCCAGGGCCGCCCCGCCCCCACGGCCCCGCCCACACTTGGCCGCCACCGCCGGGGAGGCGCCCGGGCCTGCGCCGCTTTCCCGGCGTGTGCGCGCCTAGGGGGGAGTGAGGTGGGTCCCCCCCGTCCTCGGCGCGTCCGTCCGTCCTCCAGGAGCCGCGGCGTCCGCTGGGTGGATCCGTGGAGCCTCCCCGCGACCCCCGGCTTGCGGCCTGGGGCTCCCTATTCCATGCCCTCCGGGGGCGCCCGACCGGCCGCACGGCTTGCTGGGCGGGCGCGCTCCCCGCCCCGTCGGGCCGCGCGTACCTGCTGTCTGTCCGCCTCGTCTCGGCGTCTCCAGGGTGGCGGCTGGCAGCCCTGTTTCCATGGGCTCTGCGTGCCTCCCTGCTGTGGCTGGTGACTGGCGTGGGTGTCTCACCTCGCCATTGACCAGTGTCGTGGGGAGGGAAGCAGAGGGGAAGAGTTGTCCTTCTGCCCAGGCTGCCCATCAGAAGGACCTAGTGGTGCAGGGGGAGCTCCTGTGTTATTTGTGTGTGTGTGTGTGTGTGTTACACAAAAGTCAGTCTGTGACTGTCTCACTAGCGAGGCACTCTCTGAAGCCCAGAATCTGGGACAAAATGGAAAGGTCTGTGTGCTTCTGTCCCCTGCTTGCTGAAGGAGCCACATGCTACTAAGAAAGCGTAAGTCAAACGCAGGCAGTTTCCATTATTCTCGGTGAGAATAATAGCAATTACATACTCGAGGGCACACTGGAAAGATTCCCGGGAAAACAGGATTCTAGTCCCAGCTCTGCCTCTGACTAACCCAACCACCTGGAGCTCGTTGTTTCCCTCCCCTCCCTGGGCCTCAGCTTCTTGGGTGATTGTGGAGCTCCCCCCACTTCTGATACTCCGTCTTTTTTGTCTTCTCCTCCCTGCACTGCAGCTGAGCCCAACAGCCCCTACAAAGATTGGGAGAGGGAACCACCACAGAGCTCTTTTCCGATGGAAAGAGCTGGGTAAGGAAGGTCCCTCTTGTCCCTCGGGGCTGTCTCCGACAGCCTGGCACACTTCCAGAGGCTAAGGATGATGCTAGCCTCTGCCCTGGGACTGGCTTCCCAGGCTGTCCCCAAGGAGCTTGTGTTGGGTGTAGTTATTAATAAACAGTGGGCAGGGAAGCAGCTCATGGCCTTGGATTTGAGAGATAAACCAAGCGATGCTTGCTAGAGACCAAACGCTCCTGCGGGCCATCCCAAGGTTTTGTTCAATTCTCTGACCCATGCTGCCCCCACGCTGGCTGCTTTGCAGGTGAGTGAGTTGCAGCAAGAATCAGATAAGTTTTCAAAAGGGATAGAAAAAGCCCTCCCAGCTTGATGTCTTTGGATCAGCCACAGGACGTCCCTGGAGCAGGCATTGGGCTATAACTATTTTTCTTTTTCTTTCCTATTCCTCCTCATGCATAAATCCCACCCAGGGTGGCCCATGGCTGTTGGCAGGTAAAAATCAGAGAAGCTTCTAAGAAGATGCTCCCAGCCCATCTTTCTTGGAGACTCATCACAAAGTCCTTACCATTCCCAAACTGTTTCCTCTGCTTGACTTACATGATTTTTTTTTCAATGATACTGCTGTCTTCTGTGTCACTGTATCTCAAAGTCATTTTTGACTTCCTCTTTCCCTCATCCTCTACATCCAAATCCCATATATTCTGCCTCTTCAAATGTTTCTCTTTGGCATCTCCTGGCTGTGTCCTCTTCCATCCCCTTGGGCTCAAGCCTTTGTCCCTTCTCGCCTAGATACTATAATGGCCTCTGGCTATGCTCCCTGGCTTCATCTCTACCTGCCAACCCCCTTCCCTGCTTTTGAAAAATGCAGTGTGGCACAGAAGTAAACGTGGAAACCTTGCTCCTTACCACTTCCTTCCAGCCTCCCGTCCAGCCCCATTCCCCACAGCCCTGCTCCCTGTGCTTTGGGGTCCCACCCATCTGGCCTGTTTTTTGCTCCCACACACATTAGGGCTGGGCTCTACTTCCAGGCCTTTGCCTGTGCCAGTCCATCTGCCTGGTACACCCTTTCCAACTTCTGTCAAATTTCCATTCATCTTCTATATCAAACCCCTCCCTCCTAGCCATCTCTTGGGAACTACCACTGGCATGTAAGCTCTGCAAAGGCAGGATCCTGGCACCTGACAAGGGCCACAGACCAGTACTGCCCTGGAGTCTAATCATCTCCTCATGTTGCTTCTCCCCTCCTCTCCATCCCCACTGCCATTGCCCGGAAGCTGGGACTTTGCTGTTTCTCATCTGGATGATTATAGCATCCTGCCAGGCTTCTTTGCCTCCAGTTTTGTTCCTTTCAATCCAGTTTGCACCCTGCCATCATTCTGAAAGGCAGGTGGATGTTGGTAACTTACTTGAAACCCTGCCATGGCTCCAGGTAGGGAGCTCTGTCTGCCCAGAGGCCCATCCTCTACTTATTTGTCCTATAAGTCCTTCTTCAACACTCATCTTGTCACTTCCCCCTTTCCTTTGGGGGAACTGCCCCTCCTCCCTTCCATGTGACTCTGTTGGAACCCATCCCACATCCTGTCCTGCCCCCAGCCATGACAGGAGCATGCAACTCAGGCTTGGTTGTAATCCCAGTGATTGGTCCAAGAGAATGGGCAGTGACCCAGACTGGGCCAATCAGAGCCTGCCCCTGAGGTTTTGTTACAGTGAGAGGGAGAAGCTCTCTTCTGCCTTTGGGATTACTGGCTGAGAAGAGTGAGACTTGGATTGGTCTGGCATTGTGCCTCCTCCCTCCCCTATCCAATGGAAGGGCCTGCACTATGGCAGGAGGGGGTGGGGCCAAGGCAAAGAGAGCAGCCATGTGGAGAGACATCATTTGAGTCTCTGGACCCAGCCACATATCAGGCCAGGAGAAGCCCCTGGCTTCCAAGTTACTTGAGCCAATGAATTTGTCTTCTTTGCTTTAGCTAGTTTGAATAGGTTTTTGATACATGTAGCCAAAGGAGTACCAACAAATACAGAAGCCAGCCTGAGCACTGCACCCCCCCGGGGGGGTTAGGTCCTTTTCCCATGTGCCCCCCAGAGAACTTGGCTTCTTTCTAATATTAAACCACTCACCACTAGAAATGAGAATCATCTGTCCATTTTTCTAGTAGAGGGGCTTTGTCTTAACTTGATACTTCCAGCCTCATGCCCAGTACCCGGTGAAAGTTTAGTCAATGAACCGATGAGGACTCTCCTTGGATTTAAAACCTGAGCAGTTATTTGGATCCCATGGCAGATGTTTAAGATGCCTGCAAACAAGTGCTCCTCGCCAGGCATGGGGTTTAGAGGCCCTGCTCCCATCTCCGCTCTCCCCCCCTGCCCTGAAAGTAAGGCTGAATGCGCCAGAGGCTGTGCTTGGTGCCTTGTCTACATTTAATCTTCCTGAGAATGTCCCCTTTACCACCAAGGGCCTCAGGAACCGCTGTTGGTGGTCAAGCCACATGTATCAAGAGCCATAAAAAACATACCTGGGACTTTTCTGAGTCCACTGCCATTTCCATTGATTTACTTGAAGTGGGTCTTCCAGGGGGCAAAACCTCCCTTACCTAACAAAAAGACCACACACGTGGCCACATATGCGGCGGTGACATCAACGGCCATTTCCGTGTGGCAAGGGCATATTCAATCGAGAAATGTGACAATCTCCACTGCCCCCCAGAGCCACCTGCGGCTGGGATCTGCTGGTCTCCTGAGCACTTTCTAAAGCCCTTTGACCCTCTAGGGCAGAGGGACCAAAATCCCACCTGCTGTGAGCCTGGGCACAGCTGTTTATAGGCTTGATGCCCCTGGGTGAAGGAGGTGATATGGAAGAAAGTCTGCAGGAAACAAAGCTTTAACTGAAAACTTATCTCTCAATAAATCCCAGCAACCCTTTCCATGTTTGGGGTTTAAATGCCTGAAGGGACCCTGAGAAACTTATTCACAAGTCAGTCTCGTAGCTCCTCTTACTAACCTAGAACTTGCCACCAGGAGTGGAGCTGTTTGGGATGGCTGTCAGGTGCATTCCAAACAAGTGTTTATTGAGCGTTTACTCTGAACCAGACAGTTGACATGCATCATTTCCTTTAATCCCTGTGGCAGATTGAATTGTTTTCCCCCAAAAGATGTTGCCATCCTAACCCCAGGCAAATGAACTTATCTGGAATAGGGTCTTTGCCGATGTAATTACTTAGTTTGAGGGCATACTGGATTAGGAAGGGCATAAATCCAATGACTTGTGTCCTTAAGAAGAGGGACATTTCGACACAGACAGAGCACGTAAAACGCTACGTGAAGGTGGAGGCTGAGACTGGAGTGCTGCAGCTACAAGCCAAGGAGCCCCAAGGATCGCCAGCAATCATTGGACACTAAAAGAGGCAATGAATGGATTCTCCTTCCGAATACCCGGAAGGAACCAACCCTGCCACCACCCTGACTTCAGACCTCTGGCATCAGAACTGAGAGAGAATAAATATCTATTGTTTTAAGCCATACAGTCTGTGATACTTTGTTTCAGAAGCTCCAGGAACTTAACACACTCCCCCGAGGTAGGTACCCCACCTGCAGAGAGGTAACGCCAGGGCCAGTGCCCCACTCCAAGCCACCATCTTCCCTCACAAGCCACCACATGGCTTCCCAACCAGCCTCCATGCCATCCTCCCTGAGGATGTTTCGTAAAAATGCAATGATTTTTGTTTTTTACACTGCAAAATTGAGTGATTTTGTAAATATGCAAATCTGATTGTCCAAGCCTTGCTATTCGACCTTCTCAGGAGAAAGTTGGAACTCCTTAGCTGCTCTTTCAAGGCCCTGCCCTGTTGTCTCTCCAACCCTTGCTGCCCACACAGCAGCCACATGGGCTTCTAACTGTTGGGCACACTGAGCTGCACCAGGTTTCTTCTTTTTTGGGACTTTCGTGTGTGCTGCTTCCTCTGGCTGGAATTCTCCCTCCATGTAATCCACATGGTCACATGACATAATCACAGGTGCACCCGCACACACACATATGTGCACATAGACCACCTGGCTGCCTCATTCTCATTCTTCAGTCTCAGCTTCATTGTCTCTTTCTGCAGGGGGCCTCTCTGAACACCTCTTTTCCCTGGAGTCTGGGTTAACTCCTCTTATCCCTCTCATAGCACCCTGGACTTTTGCTTAAAATGTCACTGCACACAACTGTAATTCTGTAGTTATCTGGGCATTTGTTAGGTTCCCATCTCTCCCACTAGAGTACAAGCTTTGTAAGGGCAGGGATTGCATTTGGCTTATTTGCTGCTGTCTCGCCAGTGCCTGGCACGGTGCCGAGTGAAGACAGAGTGCCCCGGATGGTTAGTGCCTGAGCTGGAGTCAGGCTTTGAGTCCAGACTTCCTCCCCTGCCCGTGAGCTCCCTAAACTGCTGCTTCTATTTGCAGTCCCCATTCCAATCCCACCGCTAATCCCCCAGCTCTTGGTGCCCAGGGGTGCCTGCTCCTGGCTCTCTGGTTTTGAGAGCTGGGAAAAGCCCAAAGGGGATGGAGCTGGGTCCTAGTGGGTGGGGCTTGTCAGCCACCACCTGGTCCCTCCCTGGGGTCAGCGTCCTCCCAGGGAGTGCTTTGTTCTGTTACGGACAGAAGGCGAGGGGCCCTTCTTTAGAGTCCTGCTCTGGGACCCACACAGACCTGGTCACCACACAGAAGGGAATGGTGGGACAGTGATTCTCCCAGTAGCCTACTGGTTTGGCATCGGTTAAATGGCATATTTATTCGTTGAGTCAGCTGAATGGAAAGGTCAAGAAGCAGGAGCACACCCTCCCCCCAGGTGTGCAGGGACAAGTGGCACATAGCAGGGCTGTGGACACTTGGGGTCTGGTCACTGCTTCTGCCGCTTTCCAACCCTGCTTGGACGTGTCCCCGCCCCCAGGGCCTGTCTTTGGCATTCCACATTCCACATTCCACACCCACAGGACTGTTTATGTTCCTGGCAGTCTCTGGTTCTCCGATGATGCATCCAGGTTTGGTTTTGGTCCTCTTCGGAAGAGAATAAACAGCAGATTCCCACTGAGGCTGGGTGACTAAAGCAGGGGCAGCTCACGGCCGTAAGGACGAGTGGCTGTGGGCACCACATCTGCAGAGGTTGAGCCACCCTTTGCCCAGAAATGTCTGCGGGGCTCTCATCTCTCCTCCCACAGCCCATTCCTCAAATGCCAGCCCAGCACAATGGCAGCCTCTGTGCCCAGAGCCAAGGACTTGCAAGCCCCAGCAGACGGCCCACCTTTTCAAGCACAAATCAAAGGCCTAAACTCTAGTGCAGCCAAAGAATGTTCTCCCTTGGAGCTTATGGTCCCAGAAGGCCACTGAGGAGTCCTTCTGTGTGCCTGTGTTAGCACAATCTGGACCTTGGACTCTATCTTGGGGCATTTTATTTGGTTAGATTTCCTAGCTTGGGATTTCTATTTCTCAATCTTGGCTCTACTGACATTGGGGATGGGATAATTCTTTGTGATGGGGGCTGGCCTGTGCACTGAGGGATGTTTAGCAGCATCCCTGGTGAGGAGACCAGCTGCAGGCCCAAATCCCATGTGTGACCGCTCAGACCCAACCAGGGTTTTTCCCTGGCAGCCTGCACAGGGGAGAGCTGCCCCCTGCCCCATCCTGCCCACACACAGGCTGCCAGCCAGTGCACTGCAGCCTCTGCAGGGAGCCACTGCCAAGGACTCCAGCCCCCCTGGCTGGTCATGCTCACACTCACAGCTGCAGTCCTGGCCCAGGTGCCTCCCATCAGAGGACCCCTTATAGATGACTCAAAACCGAGCCCTTCCTAAGACACCCCTGCTGAGACCTCCTTATCTGGGGGAGGAGAAGGAGCCTTGGAGACACCTTCTCCCCTCTGACTCAGTTCTCCATACTTTCCTGCTACCAGCCCTTTCCCCTCTGCCTCCTCCTGGTCCTCAGGTTCATAAAAAGGCAGGAACCTTTTGTTTGGGGCTCTGTCTGCAGTGGTTATGCCCCCACTGTGCTGATCCATCTGACCCTTGCCCAGGAAAATGAAACAGTGGGGGAGCCAGTATTTTCTCCGGGTCAGCCTCTTGCTCATGCCATTACAGTATGTGGCTAAAGGCTTGACTGTTACTTTCATTTTGGCTTGTTGTCTTAATGGCTACTCCAACTCCTGGCAGCTCAGTCCTTTCAGCTCAGCTCAGCTCTTGACATCCGGCTTCTCCCTCCTGGGTGTCACGAGCACCCCCTTCCCCAGTTGTGTTCAAACAAAATGTCTCTAGACTGTCAAATGTCCGGTGGTGGGCACTGCCACCCCCAGTTGAGACCCACTGCTCTAAGGGCAGTGTCAAGGCCCCTCTTTCCTGCCTGAATCCTTGCAGAGTGAGGGGCAGACCCCAGGACACGGCACTGAGCAGGATGTGTGACGTGTGGGGCCATCACTCCCTCATGACACCCCTGCCTGTTGCCTGGACGGCCCCCCTGGGTGAGAGAGGAAACCCAGCTGAGCCCACTCCTCTTTCCAGGCTGGGAGACCTGGGACACAGTGTGTGTGGGCACAGGCTCTGGTGCTGGAGTTCTGGGCTGCAGTCCCAGTTCTGCCACTCACTCCCGTTAGACTCAGGAAAGTCACTTCCTCTCTTTGGGTCTCTCTTCCCACGCCTGTCACGTGGGGATTGAAGGTGACATCACACCTTCTGGGCTCTCGTGACTCTCAAGCATGGAGTGCCCGGCCCTCAGAAAGCACTCGGTCAACATGAACTGCAGCTCTTGTTTTATCAAGATGCAGCCATGGGGCAGCTCAGCGATTTTTTCAGTTTGGGCCCAAGGGTCACTGGTCCCTTCCCCCTCAAAATTCTTAACACAGGCAATTTTTAAGGGGCTTTTTGGAGCTCTGTCAGGATCACCTGCCAGCCGTGGGTGCCCCATGCTTAGGGGACTTCTCCTGGGGCAACGCTAGCTCCGAGGTGCCGTCTCGCCCTGCTGATGGTCACGATTACTCTGCGGGACCAGGGACTCAGGGGACTCCATCCTAGGCCCCCCGGGGCCCTGCCCAGTGCCTGGCCCACAGTGGATAGCTGTGCAGGGCTCGGGAGGGGACGCGTCCCCACTCTGCCCCTCGCTAGCTCGGCCCAACCCTGTCAACCCCCGTTTCTTCCTCTGTGAAGATAATAAGAGGACAGACCTTATAGGTCATTTTTTTTTTTAAGGGTTTTCCGGCTAAAGCCAGAAAACCTGCTAGACAAATTCTAAAAGAGCTGTAACACTTATAGGTCATTTTTTTAGGATTCACATGTGAAAACTTGCAGAGCTCTTAGCACAGGCTGCATCATTATCACTAACTGTTAGCAATCTAATTACTGATTTAACATTACGAGAATAAGGCGATAGAGAGCTCCTAAGGTCAAAAGAATAAGCACACAGGCAGAGGCTCCAACACGGAGTGACTTTGAACAATGTTTTATCAGTCGATGGAACTTTCTCTGTTTCCAGTTCATATGCAGAAGGGAGAGGGTCAGTATGGTGGAAGGAAAACCCCTTTTCCCCAGCACGAGTCTTTCCCAGGCCCTGCCTTGGCTGCGGCAAGTCCAGCTGAGGCTTCGTGAGCGTGTGACGGAAAATGATTGTTGGGGAGGTCCTTGAGTTGCTGAATCAAGGGGATCCCCGGGGCCAGCTGGAAGGCTGTGTGGGCTCCATGTGGAGTTGGCCTTGGGGAGCTGGCTCTGGGATAAGCCTGCCTCTCATCTCCCTCCCAGGGGCTACTTGGGGCTCACTGCAGTGAGTCCATGGGGGCCAACAATTTGTGGGAGAAGGGGCTTGCCAGGGGCCTGGGTGCTCTCCCAGCCTCCCCCGATCACTCCCTAGAAAAGCTCTAAGGGAGGAGCTCAGCCCCCACTTGTAAGACCAAACAGAACCAGCAGGTGGGGAGTGGAGGCCAGTGAGTGAAGGGCTGCAGCCCAAGGCTGCTTCTAGGCAGGTGTGTCTTCTTCACCCCCTTCTGCCTCGCCTCCATCATCTTCCCCCATCTCTTCACCCATCTCCAGACTTCGCTTCTATGGAGGAAAGACACACAGAACTGTTAGTGGGGGGTGGGCCTCCCCTACGAGCCCAGCGGCAGCTGCTGAGCGTCCTGGAGGCCGTGCTGATGGCGCGTGGGTGCTCAGGGCCAGGGGGTGCCTAAGGAGGGCATGGAGGGAGGGCTCGGCCTTGGGAATCGGATGGACATTGGTCCTGCTTCTGCCAACTGCTGGCTGAGCAACCTCGGGCCCACTCCTTCCCCAGCCTGGTACAAAGCCCTGAAGGTGGACGCTACACCTTGCACCTTGGAGGACTGGAAGGAACGGGCTAAGGACCCTGCACACAGGACAGTGTCAGTGCCAGGCGGTGCTTTCCAAGCCCCAGCCTCCAGCATTTCTGGCCAACTGCAGAGGCTCTGGGAGAGACAGCAAGAATGTGGCCAGCAGAGAAACAGGGAGGCGAGTTTGGTGCCTTAACTTTTCCCTGCTGGGTCTGGAATAGCCATGGCCGAGGCAGAAGGCACATGGAAACTCCTCAGGCCAGAGACCCAATCCCTAGTCCTTCCCTGTCCTCATTCCCATCCATAGCTTGTCACTGCCTAGGCCTGTCCCAGGGATGGGCTCCCCAGCTACACCCCAAGGCCCTGCCTATGATGGGTTGAATTGTCCCCTTCTCCAAGAGACAAATTCAAGTCCAACCCCCAGTCCTGGGAATGTGGCTTATTTGGAAATAGGGTCTTTGAAGATGTGACGAGTTAAAATGAGACCAAACTGGGTCTGGGTGGGCCTGATCTACCATGACCACTGTCCTTACAAAAAGGGGAGAGAGACGAGAAGGCAGGTTAGGACACCATATACAGTTGGAGGCAATAAAGATGGTCAAGGGAAACCGAGGCAGGTGGAGCTACAAGCCCAGGCAAGCCAAGGGACTCAGGATTCTCCGGGAGGATGGGGGTAATTCCTCCGACTTGCCAGCTGGGTGAGTTCCACCGATCCTGTAACCCCATCTCACACCATATATAAAAATTAACTCAAGATGCCGAAGACCTAAATTTGAAAGTTAGGACTGTAAAACTGCTAGAAAAACAATGTAGGGGAGCATCTTCAGGATCTTGTGTAAGGCGATGTTTTCTTAGACTTTACACCCAAAGCACAAGCAACACAAGAAAAACTAGATAAATGGGGGCTCATCAAAATTAAATTTTTTTGTGTCTCAAAGGACTTTATCATAAAAGTGAAAAGACAGCCTACTCAATGGGAGAAAATATGTGGTTGGGGATAGAGAATAGGGAGATAATCCTTAAATTGTTCAGAATTTCTATTGTAAAGTTTTGGTAATGGATGGTGGGGATGGTAGCACAAAATTGTGACTGTAATTAATAGCATTGAATTATATTCATGCATGTGGTTAAAAGGGGAAGTTTTAGGTAGTATAAATGTTACTAGAATAAAAAGTAAAAGAAAAAAACAGGATTGAGCAACAAGGTGAACCCTTATTGTAAACGATGAACTATAGTTAACGGTACAATTATAAAAATGTTCTTTCATGTATTGTAACAAATGTACCGCACTAATAATAGGGTGGTATAGGGGAACTCTGTATTTTATATTTAGGCATTAAATTTCTGTAAACCTACAACTTCTCTAACAACAACAAAAATAGTAATAAAAAATCTAAGCCGTCTAACAACAACAACCAAGTTTCCCTGCAAGGCTTCTTGCCCGAGGTCACCCAGCAGGTCGGAACAGAGCCAAGCCCGAGAGCCACGGCCCCCACGGCCCCCAGCGCCCCCAGCGCCCCCAGCCCGCCCGGGCTCCTGCCTCAGATCCCGCCGACTTTGGCTTGTTCTTCATGGCCTCCGCCTCCCTCTTCCTCAGCTCTGCGAAGATGATGTCGAAGAACTCCTGCTCAGCCGTGCTGACCAGCTCCTCCAGGTTGACGGACGGCTCGTCCTCCTTCGAGTCCTCCTCCTTGCCCTCGGCCTTGCCTTTCTCCTTCAGCCGCATCTCTCGGTGCCTCGCCTCCAGGAGCTTCTCCCGCCGGGTCTCACGTTCAAATATCTGGGCACACAGGGACCGGGGGTCCATGGGGGAGGAGGGTTGGACAGCCTGTGGCCCCCAGCCCTGCAACCAGGCAGGGGCTTCACTGACTTCTCCTTGCTCCACGCAAAGGAGCCCCCAAAGGGACGGGGTGGCAAGGCAGGGGCAGGGGTGCCAAGTGGCCCCACTCCTAGGGGCACCAGGTACGCAGGCTGCAGTGTGAAGAGCTGTAGTGTGAGGGACCAGCTCTCCCAGGCAGGGCTCAGCACCAGGGGTTTCAATCCCAGCGTGCACCATGTTCTGGGGAGGTGCCCCCAGCACCCCTTCTGCATGGGCAGTCTCCTTCCACCCATCTTTTCTGTTGGGGTCCTACTAAACTTTCATGAGAAAGGTTCCACTGCAAGATCAATCTGTCTGTCTGTCTGTCTGTCTGTCTATCTATCTATCTATCTATCTCTTGTTTGAAACTAGACAAACTGACCAAGCAAACCACCTCGTTCTGCAGCTGAAAACCTGAAGCCTGGAGAAGTGACAGGACATGCCCAGGGCCCCCCAACTAGTCAGGGCCTGGGTGGGGGCAGATGCAGACCCCCGCAACACCCACCCACACTGCTCACTCCAGGACACTGCGCTGCCTCCCCCAAACGTCCATCCATTTCCCCGGAGGTGGGCGGGAGGGACAGCTGTCTTCCTCTACTAGCCAGTGCTGTCATGGGGCCGGGTCAAGACGTGAGCTGCAGCGGGCCTCACCCTGGCTCCGGCACTTACAGAGGAAGCTATGTTCTTCTCATTCCTCTGGAGGGTGCAGAGCCCGTGGGAGACCTCCAGCAGGGTGGTGGTCCCCAGCCGGGAGCCGCAGGCGAGGAGACACCCGTTGTCCTGCACGCGCAGGCTGAAGAGGGCCTCGTCACACACCTGCCTGCGGACAGCCAGACTCCGGTGGGGAGGGGAGAGGCGCACAATTACGCTGCCCTGTTCAGACACCCTCAGGGCCTCCCTGGGACTCAGAGGGTCAAGTTCAGTCTCCTGAGAGTGGCCCACAAGCCCCTTTGCCACCCAGCCTCACTCCCACCCCACCCCACCCCACCCCACCACCCAACCTCCACATCCTTCCATGGCTCCCAGCCTACTGCCTCAGCTCTGGCTGCGCCTCTGGACAAGCTCAGGGGTGAAGTGTCAGCCACCAGAGTCCCCTGTCTGGGGATTCTGGAGGAATATGTGGGAGGGGGCCAGGCAGCTGCTCCACCCACCATGTGGCTCTGAGGAACCACCAGGGTTCCAGATGCCCTGGTCCCACGGCCTTTCAAGGTGCATGCTCCCCCAAAGACAAAGTCACAGCCGGCCGGCACGCAGGCGCCAGCCCCACGTCCATCCCACCCCCAGGGTTCCCTGCCACGGGAAGGGCCTGGGAGTACAGGGCCTGGGGCAGACACACAGGGGGTGACAGGACCTTCAGGTTGAGGGCTGGGTCGGACTGCTTGAACGCAAAGTCCCAGACGTCCAGGGTCCCGTCCATCTTGGTGGTGAAGAAAACTGCTGGCCTCACTGGGCTCCAGGCGCCATCGGTGAGGTAGGCCATGTGGTACCTGGGGGCCAGCACCCAGTCAGGGGAGTGCCGGGGAGGCCGCTGCTCACCCAGCTGCCTGGTACCTGGCCCCGGCCCCGAGCTGGGCTGGACACCCCCACCCAGTCGCACCCAGGCTGCACTTTGAGGGTTCTGGGATGGCCCTCCTGAGGGCCAGTGGCCACCGGCGCGTCTCCACAGCTAACTCCCAGGCAACAGGCAATTGATCCCGGCTCTGCGCCATACCCCCAACTACGGGACTCGGCTGAAAGGGGCCAGAGGAAGGACATGGCCAGAAAAGCTCATAGTATCAATTGGGAACCTGTCAACCTTCCTACTTGGATTAATCTTAAATTTTCAAAAATTTCTGCAGCGAACATCGGACATTTTAAAAATAAATAAGCCCCCACACCCAGGTGCAGACACATGGGCACCCACACCCACACACACACGTAGTGAGATTGCAAGATCGCCACCAAAACCCCTTCTCCCTTCCTCCCTAGCAATGCAGCTGCAGATGGGCCCATGGTAGCCAAGGCAGAGACTACATTTCCCAGCCTCCTTTGCCACCAGGTGTGCTGACAGCTCAACCAACCATCAGGATGAAGGAAGCCTTCCAGAGGAGACGGGATGTGGGGTTTCAGGTCCCTGGACAAGCAAATGGGCCATGAAGGTGAGAGGAAGGATGTGCCCTGGGGTAGGGTTGTCAGATAAAATATAGGGCTCCCTGTTCAATCTGAATTTTAGACAAGCAATCAATAATTTTTAGTATAAGTATGTCTCAAACTTGTCATGCATCATACTTACACTAAATAAAAAATCCTTAGATGTCTGAAATTCACATTTAACTGGGTGTCCTGTATTTCAACTGGCCAAATCTGCAGTGGGAGAGCAAGGCGAGCCCCGGGCGCCAAAGCCCAGGCTTCCCAATGCCCTTCAGGAACAAGCCCCAGGAAGGCCTCAGGAGAGGGTGCTTCACTGGTCTCCCGCGCTCTGTTCTCTCCTTCAGCCCCCATCCGGGCAGCCAGCAGGGCCCTGCGGAGTCCAAGGAATGTTGGGAGCCTGCAGACGGTGTGGGGAAGGGCCCCACATCCCAAGCCCAGGACCCCCGTAAGTGGTGCAAGAGCCCTCTAACTCGCCACGGGACCTGGGGCCAAGCATGGGCCCTCTCTGGCCCCTATAAAACTGCACTCGATGAGATTTTTGCTCCTGGAAAGCAAGGATTGACTTTGGGAGCCCATTCCTGGGCCAAACCCAAGATCTAATCCAGCAGAACTTCCAGGGCTTGGGTCCTGGAATCTGGATTTCTGAAAAGTAACTTTTCCCAAAAGATGCTGACACAACCAGATTTCAGAATTGCTGGCACCAAAGATGCTCGTCAGGGTCCATCCTGGCACTGACATTGTGGGAGTGTGGGGTTTCCTGAGCGGGACAGGAAGCCTGGATTTGCAGAGATGAGTGCTGGGCAGGGGGCAGCTCCCCCAGACCCTGTTCGGCAGCATCTCTACAGGGTGTGGTTCTGCCCAGCTCACCCAGGGGCAGTGGGGCCATCCCGGCAGCGTGGCCAAGCCCCCAGGCCTCTCTGATCTGACTGCTGGGCTCACTGCTCTGCCACAAGCTCCCTCTCAGTGTCGCCCCACCCACCCTGGCAGGGCAGGAGACCCGAGCCAAGACGTTCACAGCATTGTGAGGTATCGCGCTATCGCGGAGAGGGGTCCAGATTCTCAGGCCAAGCTTTCTGGCTTTGAATCCCAGCTTGTCTCTTCAACAGCTGGGAGACTGAGAGGGTTGCTTGGAGGATTACGAAAACCCACGGCCATTGTCACCACAAACCCAGGCTGTTTCACGCTTGTTATTTAGTGAAGTGGCTAAAATCAGGCCATTCGAATTCAAGCTCTGGTGTTGGGGGCAGAGGGGGGCAGGGGTGATTGCCTCCACTGATGCCAGAGCACTCCCAGGCAGGGCTGGGTCCCCCCCCCACCCCCTCCCACCCCCTCCCACCCCAGTGCCCCTTACTTGGTCCACATGATGGGCGACTCCCGGCTGTCTTCGGACCAGATGCGGGCTGTCCAGTCGCCAACAGTCAGGAAGTTCTTCGGGTAGAAGGGGTTCCTCTGCAGGGCATAGATGGGGCCGTGGTGCCCCGAGAAGGTGCATACGATCTTCTCGGCTGCCGTCTTTGCCTTGCGGTTGCAGGAGACAACGATGCCCTGTTCTGTGCCCACCATGAACTTGGTCGGCTGTGGAGGAAACGGCGGCCTGGGGCTGAGCCGGCATGGACGGTGGCCAGCTCAGTGGCATCTGTGGGCGCTGGAGGGCCCTTGGCTCAGGCTGTGTCTCCTCCTAGGGAGCTGTTCCCACTCTCCCCAGCCTCATCTGATCCCACCTTTCCTTGGGTTTCGCCATAAAGATCATAAATCTTTTTACAGATAAAGTCAAGTCAGTAAGGCCCAGAGAGGGAATGTGGCATGGCTCAGATTGCTCGGAAGTGGCAGTGACATTAGCTACAGCACTGCCGAGTTAGCCATCCCTACCCCGTCACCCCTGAGAACTCGGAGCAGGGGGCCACCAGCCTCTGCAACCACCTGGTCATCAGGCTTTCATCTGACGCTCCCACTGGCCTGCGAATGTCTGGAGGGCAGAAAGCTCAAATTCCTCGATTCCCTGGCCTGGGTGCTGGCACACAGCAGCTGCTCAACACGTTTATGGGTTGCAGAATGCAGGCGGGTTTCCCGACTCCTGCGGCCCTCCCTTGCTCACCATCTCATGCCTTAACACACAATCCAGGTGGGCAGGACCCACGCCCCCAGACAGTGCTGGGCCTTCTAAGCCCAAAACAGAATGACAGGTCGGCCAGGGAGGGAAGGGCTCATGCTGAGCGAGCAGAGGGGGTGGGAAAGGCCTTGGCAGAGAGGCCCGGAGGTCCCCGTGGGTGGCAATGCCACCCTGACACGGGTTCAAGACAGTGGGGGCAGGCTTCCTGCCTGCTCGCTCACTGCTTTCTTTCTCTTTCCCTCTGATCTAGCATCAGAGGGGAACGGACCTGCCCCTCCAGGTTCCAATTGCCCACAGCCCCCTTTTTCCCCGTGAGCAAAGCCAAAGCTGCTCGCCCCTCCAGGAGGAAGGGGGATGCGTATTTCACTGAGCCCCTGGTCAAGGGGCTGGGAGGCCGCACACGGTCGCCGCCACCAGGGGGAGCAGGAGGACCCTGGAAATCCAGCCCCGAGACCCACCAGCCCTCAGGGGCCAGCTGGGGCACCCGAAGCGCAGAGGATGGAGAACTTGGAATTGGCTCTCGACAGCGGGTCCCTCAGATGTCCCCCCAGAAGTCCCTTTGAACCAAATAGTGGAGGACGCCCTTTGAAACATACCCAGAATCCAGCCACTTCTCACCACCCCCACTGCTAACCCCTGGCCCAGCCTCCTTCACCTCCGCCTGGGTTATCTCCACCATCTCCTAACCGCCCTCCTGGCTTCTGCCTTACCCCCAGGACAGTCTTCTCAGCTCACAGAAAGACTGACGCACCCTACAGTGACCCCAACGGACCACCCGCTGGTATAATTCCCTCTGCTTGACTTGCTCCCACCCAGCAGGGTACAGCAAGACGTGAGACGGTGAGCAAGGCTGTCACCCAGGATTACGTGACATCATGCAAGCTTCGTCTGAGCAAACTGGGGGGAGAGACTCTCCCTGGCTGTCCTCAGAGAAGCCAGCTGCCCTGTTTGGACAGGGCCCAGTGGCAAGCAACTGTGAACACCCCCCGCCGACAGCTGGCCAGGAAACGGCCACGCGAGCCTAAGCGGGGCCCCAGCTGCTGAAGGGAGCCTGGCCTGGCTGACATGTTGACCGCACCGACGTAAGACCCTGAGCAGTGGACCCTGCCCCTGACACGCGGGAATTGAGAGGTAATAAATGGGTGCGTTTTAAGCCGCTAAATTTGTGGTAATTTGGTATGAAAAGGTAGAAAACTCACAGACCAATCTTTGTAAAATGTAAGTCAACCCATGCCTCCCCAGCTGGGAACCTGGAGAAAGCTCTCCGTGCTCTGCCCCGCCAGCCCCCCTCACTCAATGTGCTGCAGACCTCAGGCTCCTCTCCTGGCACTCAAACACATCAGGCTCTGCTCCTGCCCGCCCGGGGGCTTCCCTGGAGCTGTTCCTGGGGCCTGGCTGGGAACTTCTCCCCCTCAGGAAGCCGCTTGGCTAATTCTCACTTAGCTTGAATCTCACCCTTGCAATGAGGTCTCTCAGATCACCAACCCACTGCTCCCAGAGCCCTGACCCTGCTCTCTGTTTCTTTTTTCCATGGCACCTGTCGCCTCCTAGCAGATGATGCATTTTATTTGCTCCTTGAGGTCAGAGACTTTTGCCTGCCTCTTTGGATCACTGAGGCATCCCTTATGCCTAGGACAGGGCCCGCTAGGGAGGATTTGCTCAGAAAATATTTTGAATGATTGAACAACATGAAACCTGATTTTAGAACCCCCCCACCCCCCACCTCAGTCCCCAGCTGCAGCCCTGCCACTGATCCCCCTCTGGCAGGGAACAGCCTGGGAGCAGCCGTAGTCCCTCCAAAGTCCACGCAAAGCCGGGTGCCACTGGGGTGTCAAAGGAACATGAAGAAAGGGAGCTTGAGACAGCAACAAAAGTAAGTGACCACGTCAGCTGCAGGACTCCCGCAAGCCAGCAAGGGGGCAAACCTGCCCAGATCCGAATGGCTGAGACTGCCTCGTCTTCAGGCCTCCTCGAAGGTGGGGGTTGAGAGCCTGGACTTTGAAGGCAGAGCTTGCTATTGGAGTTCCAACGTCACCCCATATTACTTAACCTCACTAAGGCTCATTTTGTTTATCTGGAGAGATAATGACGACACCTCACCAGATGGTCATGGGTGATTACGTAAGTGCCTCACGTAACGCAGTCAGAGCGTCTGGCCCAGTGTGCACTCAGGAGGGACAGCGTGGAGGAGGTGGGCGACTAGCAGTAGCCTGCAAGTTCCCCCATCCAAGATAGAATATTTTTCTGAGCCCTCCCCACCCCAGCCTCCACACCCAGGGGTGAGGCGTCAGTGGAATCGTCTTCTACCTCATCCCACCAGCATTCAGCACCCAGCCTTGGGGGTGCCTCCCAGGACAGGGGTGAGGCCAGAGCACCTCCTCCTTCCCAGGGGCCCAGGAACAATGTCACATGACCCTAAGGCAAACCAGCAACACCCACAAGGGGGAGACCAGGCCTGGGACTCAGTGAGGGTCAAACCCAACCAAGAACTATTGGGGAAAGTTGCTTTCTTGCTTTAGATGGAACTTTCCTTTGCTGCTACTAGAAGCGTCCCTCTTCTGACACAATAGCCTTACTGCTCAGCCTTGACAGTTTTTTCTCTTTCCTTCTCAGGCTCTAAAAGCTGCAACTGTGCCATGTTCTTGTTGTCCCAACACCTCTTACTTCCCCAGAAGTGAAGTGACCAGCCCATGGCCCTGTGCCAAGCAGAGGCACGTCCTGGAGCGGAGACCAGGCCTCCCGGTGTTGCCCTGGGCAGGGCTCATTCCATCAAATGGGGCTTTTCTGGAATCCTGCCTGAGCGGAAAGATGGCCCGGCCACCAGCCAACCGGGGACTTCGTGGAAAGGAGCTCTTCTGCCCCCTGCTGGAGCCGTGTTGTAATGACCATCCAGGTGTAGGACAACTACAGCAAGGTGCTCTCGGGAGCTGTGCAGTGCACAGTGCAAGCAGCTGTCCCAGCTCCAAAGCATCTAATCCTCCAGCCAGGCCTACCCTCCACTCCGACCGCCATGGGCAATGGAAGTCAGAGGAGGCTGTGGAAGGACACTCACCAAGGTCGACTCAAACTCCAGGGAAATGGCCCCCAAGGCATTTTCCAGCAGCTCCTTTCTGGTGATGTCCATGATCACCACCTCCGTGGGCTCGCTTATTTTTCGGATGTCCCACCACATGACCTACAGGAGGAGGGGGTAGCTTTGAGATGGTAGGGTCCCTCCATTCGCCTGGCAGCTGCTTTCCCCACTCCCTCTGCTTGTCAACAAATGTTTAAGACGCACCTTCCGTGGGCTAGAACAGGGGTCCCCAGGGGGCTCTACCCTCTAGACAGACAAGAGAAAAAGATAACCAACAATCTAAGGCCCAGGTTGATGGGCAGCATGGCCAATAGCGGCTATAGGAGGCAGGAAACATGGGGCAGGAGGACTGCTAAGGGCTGTAAAGTGATCAGGGAAGGCTTCTTGGAGGAGGTGAGGTTTGAGCCGGGCCCTATAGGGAAGAGAAGTCTGTTCTGGGGCAGTGGGTGGAGGGTTGGGGGTTGTGGGAGGTAAGGAGGTTGGAAAGGGGGGTTATAATCAGAGCAGAATGGACTTAACATGCCAGGAGGAGGGGGAGCAGATTTGATTCCAAGGGCACTGGGTGGCATGGTGACTGCAGCTGAGGCAAAGGATGGAGCAGGTATTTGCCTGCCATAGCCACTGGAAGCCACTTTCTCCAGTTCCATCTTGGGAGCCCTCCAAACTTCTGCATGGCTGACTGGCCAGAGTTGCTGAACAGGACACAGCTTTCCACGTGCTTCCCTGGGAGCCCCTAAGCCAGGCCAGGGCCTGGCCACCAGAGGCACACACGTGGCCACAAAACCTTATGCAAAGGCTTCCAGGAAAGGTGACTCCCAGCTATCGATCCTGGACAAGCAGCATCAACACCTGGAAACTTATTAGAACTTATTAGAAATGCAGAACCCCTGACCTTCCAAATCAGAGTCTGCATTTTAACAAGAACCCCAGAGGATTTGTTCTCTTCCAGTAGGTCTCACACTTGAACTTTTATCAGGATTGACTGGAAGGCTTCATAAAATCCAGATACCAGACCCACTGAATACTGCTAAGTGTGGACCCAGGAATCCATATTTTTAAAGGCTTCCACAATATAATATATAGCAACATTAAAAATGCACATATACAGGGGGCAAGATGGGGGCATAAGGAGGTGTAGAATTTAGTTAGTTCTCTGGAACAACTGACATATAGCCAGGAACAACTAGTAAATAGTCTGAAACAACTGTTGGGGGACATCTGTGACTGGTCGCATATCGTACATCAGCCTGGAATGGGTGGAACAGCTGAGATCACAGTATAAGAACTATAAGTAAAGCTCCCCAAACTGTGGAGCTGGCACCCCTCCCCCACAGGCATGGCACGCTGAGGTGAAACACTTCCCTGTGGGAAAAAGAAGCTGTCTACTAGGTGCAAGGGAAGGTAGCTCAACCAAGCTCCAACCACAATTTTAGTTAACAAATCTGAACTACTCAATACCAGCTATGAGCACAGATAAACCTGGAGCAAGCAGGAAAGGAACCCGAGGTTTGTCTCAGCAGAGGTGGGGCTGACAGAAAAAAATACATAACTAAATAAAAACAGAGGCTTTTGGAGTCAGTTGAGCTCAGAATACTGGAAAAGGGCTGTGTGCCAAGAAAGGGGGCACACAGAACCAGGCTCCAACTCTGGTTCTTGACTGGTAACTGGGGGGCTCAGGACTGACTCAAAAGGGGATTTCTTTCTTTTTTCCTTTTTTTTTTCACATTCTAAGTAGCTCATTAGAGAGAGCCTCAGGCATTTTCAATTGTCAGAGTTGACCCAGGCAAGGGTGGAGTTAAGATAGTTAGAGAGACAAAGGAAGAAGTCAAATGTAGGAGATAAATCCTTAAAGGGCTTATTTTCCCTAAGAAAAGGGGGAGGCAGGACCCTGCTTAAGTGACTGCCCTGCCTCAGAGAACTCAAACCCTAGGGCTTGGAGGAAAAAAAAATCAGAAACAGCTTAAGTTGACTTCTGACATTGTCAGCCCATGGCAGGGACAGGGCCTACTGAGAATTAAAGGCAATGCACCTCTTTATGCTGGTGGGGAGCAGCAGGCTGACAAGCACCACCCACCTGCTGGGCGTGATAGGAAAAGCACAACATCTAGAGGCCTCACAAGAAAGCCTGACAACTTTCTGGGTCTCATCCTTAGGGAAAACTTGATACTGATTACACCCTCTTCCTGAGATCTAGGCCCTTCTGGTCTTGGAAAATCTGATTGGGGTAATCAAGGAAACCAGATGTCTAGACACAAAAAATTATGAATCACACTAGAAAAAATGAAGATATGTCCCAGTCAAAGGATCAAATTTACACTTCAAATGAGATACAGGAATTGAAACAACTAACTAAAGATCTTCCAATAATTATACTAAATCAATTCAAAAATCAAATTAATGAGTTGAGGGAAGTTATGGCAAAAGAACATAAAGAAGACAATGAGTGAACATAAGAACTTAAAAGCTTGAAAAAACAATTGGCAGAACTTAAGAGAATGAAAGACACAATAAAAGAGATGCAAAACACAATAGAGACATACAACAGCCTATTTGAAGAAGCAGAAGAAAGGATTCAGGAACTGGAGGACAAGACATCTGAAATCCCACACACACAAAAAAAAACAGATAGGGAAAAGAAAGGAAAAATATGAGCAGGGTCTCAGGGAATTGAATGACAACATGAAGTGCATGAATATATGTGTCATGGGTGTCCCAAAGGAGAAGAGAATGGAAAAGGGGCAGAAGCAATAATAGAGGAAATAATAACTGAAAATTTCCCATCTCTTATGAAAGGCATAAAATTGCAGACCAAAGAAGCACAGTGTACCCCAAACAGAATAGATCCAAATAGACCTACTCCAAGACACTTAATAATCAGATTATCAAATGTCAAAGACAAAAGAGAATTCTGAAAGCAGCAAGAGAAAAGCGATTCATCACATACAAAGGAAGTTCAATAAGACTATGTGCAGATTTCTCAGTAGAAACCAAGGAGGCAAGAAGGAAGTGGCATGATATATTTAAGATACTGAAAGAGAAAAAACTGCCAACCAAGAATTCTATATCTGGTAAAACTGTCTTTCAAAAATGAGGGAAAGTTTAAAATATTTTCAGACAAACAGAGAGTTTGTGAACAAGAGACCTGCTCTATAAGAAATAGTAAAGGGAGAACTACAGGCAGATAGGAAAAGACAGGAGGGAGAGGTTTGGAGAAGAGAGTATAAATGAAGACTGTCAGTAAGAGTAAAAAGAGCGAGGAGGGGAAAATGAAATTAAAATAAAATAAAATAGATATGACACATAAATTCCAAAAGTCAAAATGGTAGACTGTGGACATTAAGTTGAGTGAAATTAGCCAGAAATAAAAGGACAGGTACTCTAGGGTCTCACTAATATGAACTAACATTGATGAGCAAAATTTGAGAGTTAAGGTTGAGAACACATGTTATCAGGACATAGAAAGAGGTTAGAAATTGGATATTTGATGTGGAAGGAGTACATAAGGGTAAACAGGATTGATTGTATAAATTCTATAGCAATGGATAGCATAATACTGTGTGATAGTAGCACAATATTGTAAGTACACTGATGTCAGTAAGTAAAGCTGAAAGAGGAGTGCTAGGGGCAAGTATGACACCAGAAGGAAAGACAGAAGATAAAGACAGAATCTGTATAACTTAGTGAAACCTAGAGTGGTCAATGATGGTAAATAAATGTACAAATATAAAAATGTTGTTACATGTAGGAGAACAAATGAATATCAATCTTGCAAGGTGTTGAAAATTGGATGGTACAAAGGAAAAAATACTATCAATGCAAACTAGAGTCTATAAAAAAGCAAAATTGGATGGTACAAAGGAAAAAATACTATCAATGCAAACTAGAGTCTATAAAAAAGCAATATACAAAAGCTAAACGTCTATAAGAGGGGGTTATAAGGCAGTGATATGGGATTCTTGGTGGCGGTAGTGTTGTCTGAACTTTTCATTGTATTTTACTTTCTTTTTACTTTTCTTCCATCCTTTATATTTGCATTCTTCATTTTTTCCCTCCTTTTCCTCTTTCTTTGCAGAAGAAATGGAAATGTCCTCATATAGGTTGTGGAAATGAATGCATAACTGTGTGACGATACGGGAATCACTGATTGTTTACTTAGAATGGATTCTATGGTGTGTGAATAAAACTGTTTAAAAAATAAAGAGGGAGACAAGTGCTGGAGAAAATGTGGAGAGAGGGATGTACCTATTCACCACTGATAGAGAAGTAGAATGGTGCAGCCCATCTGGAAGGCAGTGTGGTGGTTCCACAGAAGCTAACTATGGGGTTGCCATGTGGTCCTGTAACCCCGTTACTGGGTATATACTTGGAAGAACTGAGAGCAGGGACATGAGTGGACATTGCACACTGGTGTTTATGGTGGCAGTATTCACGATTTGCAATGGATGGAGGTGACCTAAGGGTACATTGACTGATAAATGGAATGGTGAACTGCAGTGTATACATTCAATGGTATATTGAGTGGCAGCAAGAAGAAATAAAGTTGTGAGGTGTGTAACTAGGTGAATAGACCTTGAGGACAGTATGTTGAGTGAAATAAGCCCAAATTGAAAAGATAAACATTATAATGCCT